>JACXGJ010004571.1:32819-44596 GCA_016801105.1 Esox niger
TCAGCATTCAACACACCTCTGCTTCAGCATTCAACACACCTCTGCTTCAGCATTCAACACACCTCTGCTTCAGCATTCAACACACCTCTGCTTCAGCATTCAACACACCTCTGCTTCAGCATTCAACACACCTCTGCTTCAGCATTCAACACACCTCTGCTTCAGCATTCAACACACCTCTGCTTCAGCATTCAACACAAAACAACCGACACGGAGAGATGAGGGGAAAAATCTTTGGCAGATGAATTGGTTTGAAAAACAAGCTCAAACCAGTGGGGTTTAAGCAGTAACAGGAGAAGTGTAATCATGGCTACATTACTTTGCAAAGAATGTTCTTGACCGTTGCAAAGATGTGTTCATGAGCCAAAGGGATTCCTTGTTCTTCATGTCGGAGAAGCACTTTTGCTACACGGCATGTTCTTTATAAATGTGGGGAGAAGTTGGTGCTGTTTAACAGGCCAAAGCTGCCGGCATGATCCAACAAGTGGAACAAGACGACCTGTCCAAGGGTGTGTGTGTTTACTAAAACAAACACTCCCACACGTTCTGTGAAAGAATAAACACAAATACTGTCCGATGTCTAAAGAAAAATCCTGATATAAACCGAGGGCTAAACCCCCCCCTCCCGGTCCTCGACTGACTCAAAAATATGCCCATCCAACTTCGCCTGGGATGGCGGAGCCGTCCATCAACGAGGACATGAAATCTGTCACGGTGGAGCCCTTCAGACACGCCAGGAAGGATCAGCTGCAGACAAGCAGAGCAGCCGAAGGGCTAACGGGGGGTTGAGGTCAATGACGGTGGGTTTTCCATAAAGGAAACTTGGTCATCAAGCTGGAGAACGGCTGCGTGGTCCTGCCGGGACCGGAGCTGCCTGCCTCACACGTTCCATGAGAGCCGCCTTTATGGGACGAGGCCGCCTCTATGAGATGTTTGCTCACGTTCATTTGATTGCTTTCTTGGCTTTGAGACCGTCCCCTCACCGATGTGTCTATGTTACTGTAAAACGATATCCCTGCCCCCCCCCCCCGATAAACCGACCATTACTAAACATCCTGCAAATAGGAGCAGAGCTCTGTTTGGGACGTCTTCCGCAGAATTGCTCGAGGAATGGGGAAAAAAATAAATATATTAGTAGTAAAATAATAATAGTATAAAAGAATGGGTTTGTTTTCACACACCACTTCCATCTTTTCCTCCTCCTTTTCCTTCTTCTCCTTCTCCTTCTTCTTGGCTTTGGCTGTGATGGACAGAACTGCTGTAGACACCTATTATAAACAACGAGGGGGAGAGAGACTGTATCAGGAAATGCACACAGAGGTTAAGCGATACTTCTGTCACTGAGGGCGGATCTCAAAAACACTTAAAATGCATGAGACTAGTGAAGCGCAAAATGCCAACTAGTTTTCTTTTTTTATTATTGCATTAAAATGCATGTAGGTTTTTAAAAAAAATACCAGAGAGATTCTGGATTACTTAGACTGTGCGGTTAAAATAACATTCTAGGACTGAAAGCATGTAATTGAAAGAGTTCAAACGGGGACTGTAATAGAAAATGTATCATCTGGGCTCAGGACATTTAATTCAGGTCGACTTAACAGCCACATCATTTCACCGTTCAGGGACCCACCTTCTCCTTCTCCTTCTCCTTGGGCACCTCCAGGGCTGGGGGGTAAGCGAAGGTGGAGGGCTTACAGTTGGAACGATACTGCACCTTGGGCATCTGGGGTTGGAGGAGAGGGCGCAGTTCAATAAAGTTCAGCACATTAAATGTTATGGTCAAGACTGACTTGGACATACCCCCCAAGAAAAACAAGGCGTTATCACCTCCCCGCGAATAACATCAGTGCCCCACAAGGAGCGGCCACTGACCAGAGGTTTAGGATTCAGGTTTTATTTCATAACCTCTTTCTCTGGCGAGTCAACAGTCACACGATCACCCATTTAAAATGGCCAGGTACCTCCAGAAACTCACCATTCTTCAGGTGTGCAGTTGGCTTGTAAAGAAATCAAATGTCACTTTTACTTCATTTCCTAAACCATTAGGGGAATTTCAGGTGGACGTGACAAATTTTTTTCTTCCGATGGGTGGGTCGGGGGGGCTTCTCTGGGTGCCAAACAATGGGTGACACCAGGAAACAACGATTGCTGGTAGTAGCCATAGACATAGAGGCGTCTCCACCTGTTCTATCTGGTTCATGACTGGTTCATGACTGGTTCATGACTGGTTCATGACTGGTTCATGACTGGTTCATGACTGGTTCATGACTGGTTCATGACTGGTTCATGACTGGTTCATGACTGGTTCATGACTGGTTCATGACTGGTTCATGACTGGTTCATGACTTCACTAAACCCCGAGGCCCTGGGTCTGCGCTCGTTTCAGCACAGCATGGGCTGGATCGGGAGAGGCCTGCAGGGCCACCCCCAGGGGCCCCAGACCTCTGTGGTATCAGGTGGTTCTGGTGTGAGTCAACAAGTTAGAGAACATCCCCTTTAAGACTGACACGGGTCACACTGATCCTCTGGCATCGGCGCACGAGCAGGCGGGGCGCCAAAACTACAGAACCAAGAGGCCGCGGTGATAATCTCTCTAGATCGGAATTCCTTGAAACAACTGTGCTCCCTGGCCAAGGGCAGCACACCGAACAACCAGCAGTTAACAATGCAGAACGCTGTGCTAGTATAAACGGGTTCCTCTCACACGCCCTGCCAACGCACACAGCAGGACGCCTCCCTGGATTGGCAGGTGGTTTATGGTTGGGCCACCTCACCAGTAATGCTTTCTGCTCCCAGAGACACATCGAGGCAGCTCCCGGGCGACTCAGAGCGGTTGGGTTCAACACAGAAGCCAAATCCAAGCGTGAACTTGTGCGCTACATGACAAACATCCATTATTCCATGGCAAAGAGAGCGTGCGTTTACCTTCAGGTCCTTGTTGAGGCCGATGATGGCGGTCGGGGTGAAGGCCAGGGACAGGAAGTGTGAGAGTGGGAACCAGAACCAGAACTGTGTGAACACCAGCAGGCCCACTACTGAAGGCATGTGGGTGTGGCCAGTCCTGGACTGAAGGGAAATGGTGACGTTACGGCCACCTGTATCACACAAACACAGACAGACACAGAGAAAGAGAGTGTGTGTGAGCGAGAGAGAGATTGAGATCAGACCGGTTGAATACAGTTGCGATACTCTTCCCTCCATCAGCCTGAGAATTAGAACCAACAGCAGACACAATGGAATGGGTTCAACAAAACAAGGTTAAGACAACTGGAGATTCCACACGGTCGTAAATAGATTCAAGGTACCAGCACAGTGCTAGATTCTATAGAACGATCATCATAAACGTGACCAATAGTCAGAATATACAGTTAAAGATGGGCTGTGGATTAGTTTTTTAACATAATCGAAGTAAAATGGTTAGGGTCAGTTTTCATGCTGTACGTTGCTGAACCAACGATTGTGTTCATATTTCACTGTCATGATACAGTTGAGCTGCTACCATTTACTCCCATGAATAATGAACACAGATGTCAGTGTCTTGGTTAAATAGTTATGGGATATTAGAATCCCTTGTCCTAACCATGTTTTGTTGAACCTAGAATAAAACTGGGGTGCCACAGACGGAAAGCGAAACAAGGAGCTCAATATTGTTTCCACCAGCAATAACATGACCTGTAGATTAAAAAGATCCAGTGGACAACAAATTCCGGAAAGACAATGATCTGGCATGAGCTAGTAAGAGACAACAAAGCATTTTTCTGCATTGAAGAGCAGCCAGGAGGCTAAGCGTGCCCTCAGAGCCTGGCTCCCATCTAGGTTTCTTTTCCCAGGGCCCAGCCCTACTAGGGCGTTTTTATGAGATGCTTAGCACCAATGTCCTGTAATTGCCTGCTCTGTTGGGTTTTAGGCTGATGGTCAGCACAGCACTTTGGGACAACTGCTGATGTATAAAATGCATTGAGCTTTTTATAAATACATTTGTTTGGTTCAGATGAGTGGGTCAGGGGGCAGAAAGGGTAAAATAACAGACCTCTCTTGACCTCTGGCAGGCCGCTAGAGAAAGGCGGAAGAGGAGCAGAGGAGTGTCAGGAAGAGCATTTAAATCAGTGCCTGGACAGCAGCTCCTCCTATAACCCGCTTACAAATAATTTACCAAAATAAACATAACCCACAGAAACCCTTTGATTAAAAGACAATATCACAGGCGAGACCACTGGAAATGGGTCCAACATGAAATCAGATCAGACAATGGTGGGTGAATCAAAGGCTGTTTCCTTGCCATATGTAGAGTTCACTTTCCTCCAAGAAATCACTGTTGTATGACTTGTGGGTCATTTGACCCTTATTTTGACAGCTAAAACAGCCCCCATGATGCACTGAGCAACTGGATTTATTGGTTGCCAGAGTGACTCACAGATTCTATTTGCTGTGCCACAATGAGCGTGCACACATCTGCTAAAACCTGAGACCTCAGAGAAGCTAAACCTACAGAGGCATTAACAGACACCCAAGTCTCACAGTAAGAGGCTGGAAACGAGAGGCCCCGTTTGTCTACACAGGAACCTGTGGACGGTAACAGCATTTATTACAGTCAATGCAATAAAAAACATGTTAAAAAAGTGGTGCAAGATTCTAGAATGGAAAGTAGGTATGTTCTAGGGTTGACTATTGTGATTCTACTATGCTGTAACTTAATGATGTTATAATAAGCCACATTTCAGAACAGCACAATTAAACAACAAATAAAAGTTAAAAGCTTACAAAATAATGTAATATCTAAGCTATCGGTTATCTCAGGCATCCATGTCTGAACTGTGGCTTTTGACCCCAGCACTCATCAACAACGATCTAGTTTCTGAACACATTCTACACATGTCCTCTTTAGATACGTTGTGGCTTGAGGTCATAGAACCGGTTGCCCGCGTTATTATCACAACTGTTGCCCAAAACACTTTGCAGACGGTGGTTTTCGGGCTTGTGGTCTGACTCTTTGAACCGGCTATGTCAAGTTGCACTTTTCAATGGAATGCTAGGTCTAGCCATTTCTTGGCACAACTTTGCCCGCTCTTTTCGACCTATCATCGAGCTAAGCTACGACGTAGCAAAGATGGTTTTCTGATAATGATAGTCCACACGGTAATGAAAACTTGGTGGGGGGAAAAATGTAATGAACACTCCTAACTGGAATGAAGGACGGAACGCCTCGAGAGACTGAGGGAACGATTGGCTGTGCTGTACCTTGCAAAAACGGCATCCAAAAGGCAACCATCGCTAAGGAACAGCGGAAGCAGAGAAAAGGAACTCTAAAGACGTCCGACAGTGACACGTCGTCCAATTATCCCCACGAATAACTGAAGGCTACATATTCCACCTCCAAATTCCCTCTAACTGAAATGAGTAGCTGGTGACAGCATACTGACATATCTGAGACAGAGCCAAGCTACGCTGCCGCTACATCACCCAACCCGCCTCAACACGTGCATCAGACAACAGTGTCCCGGCAGTTGTGAAGTTAACAGAGGGAGGAAAACATTCAGCCTGTTATCTGGATCTGGCTAACAATCCTGTATGAAGATCTTGTCGGTTGTTTCTTGGTACAGTGAGGGGGAGGGGGTCAGTATTTATCTTGGCTCCATGGTCAGCTGAAAGCTTTATTGGGAACAAAATGTTGTTAAAAAACAAACACTTCTGAGGCATGAGATGACACACACAGACACACAAATCCTGAACCACAACTTGTCTTGCCAGCTTAGCATTTGCAGGCACTCATCGGAACTGAACAAGGTTTGGTTGTAAATAGCTGCACCTGAATGTGGATTTGGACAGAAAACACAGAAACATACTGGTTTTGTTCCAGTTAACATAGAAGCCCCAGTGTTAACACTGCAGAATGCCTTTCTGCCACGGTCTACATGTTCAGGTGTGTCTGTATGTGCGTGCGTGCGTGCGTGTATGCGCGCGTGTGTGTGTGATGTGCAGCCTAAATACAAACACAGTGAATGCTTGTACACATGTGAAGAGGCCATCAGCCTGACTAATCACAGAGTCTCAGTACTGATGTACCAGGCACTGATTCACCTTAATTAACACCATGGCTACCAGAGGGACATGGTTAGACTGGGTTTCTACTGACCTGCATCCAGGATTCCCTGGGCCAGGATGGCCCCAAACTTGGCCATGACATCATCGTGTTTGTCATTGATGACCTTGGAGTAGAGCTGCCGGAACTGGTTCACCTGTGTCAATAAAGAGGAAAAAATGGAACACAAACCCATTGTTTCAGTGGACAGGCTGGGCATCGTTCTGGGACTCGGACTCAATGAAGCACTGTGTGTTTAAGGAGATGGATGTTTTGGGGATTTTCAGCAGCATTTGGAAACATTTTGGCAGGCAACCATTTGGCAACTTGGTCTTTAATTAAATCAATGCGCCCGCCAAGCAAGGCCCGTCGTCAAGTCTGGCATTAAGCAAGACATTAAATGAACATTAAACCAGTTGAAACCCTTCGATGAGAGACTTTGGGTGGAAGGTTAAGGACTCTGATTTCCTCACTAAAACACTTGGCATCCAAAACCACTGGAACCGGCGTCCGGTGTCGTCAAAACGTGGGTTACAAGACGAGGTCTGGTAACGTCGCACATGTTCTCTTCATACAACTCTTATAACAAAGGACACATTTGTGAAAGCGGGCCTGAATCCTTTGGGCAGAGATGGTGTGCATGCAAACGTGACAGGCAGAGACGTCATTTAAACGCCACTATGGGAGACACCGAGGCAAACCCAAACGCCGCGTGAAGAAAGCCGCCCGCCTACGAGGAACACGATTTCATATAGCCGTCGCCAATTCCCTTCCCATTTAGAGAGCACATCAAAAGAAATGAAAACAATTAAAAAACGCACATCATGAGTAATAACAGCACAACTTCAGAGCAATCAACCCGTCCAATGTCAGTCTTGTGGAGCGGGTTTTCAGCCACATACAACATGTGCCATGTGTGTGTGGGGCGCAAAACACGCCAGCGGAGCCGAACAGTGAGGTACTGTTCTGCTACGTAAACAAGCAGCAGGCGCAAGGTGCAGAGACCCACACACCAAACAGCATTTGGTGAGGAACTGGAAACGACATAGCCTGGTCTCCCCTGGAACAACGAGGCACTGCCTCCTGCTGCCTCCAGATGAAAACCTGTCTCCTGTACCACAACGTCTGTTGGCGTGAAGGCAAAGACCTGAGGGAGCTTTGAAAATAGGCCTGGCACTTCTGAGACGGCCCACGACAGAGAAAGAGGGAAAGTCAATTTATAAAGGGGCCTGAAAATATGTTTGTTCTTTTTGACCGGTTCCATTTTGTCCCCCAAAAGGATTCCACTTCATCCTGTGTAACACAGTGGAGATGGTGGAACGTTTTGGGCTGTATTGACTGCAACTGGCTCAAATGACTTATTTGATGATGTAACTTCTGATGGCAGAAGAGTTAACTCTGAAATATACAAAACCACCTTGTCTGCTAAAGTATTAGCAAGAGCTCAAACATACTGCCATAGCAACTAGGGAGGTTTCAAAAACTAGAAGACTCCATATTTAAATCAAATTGAACCAGAAGCTTCGATTTAAGACAAAAGACCTCAAAACCAACAGCAACTGAAGACAGCTGCAGTACAAGCCTGGCAAAGTATCACCAGGAACTACAGTTGTAATTTCTAAAATGTGGAACGTACACCAGAATTGGCCTTATTTAAAAGCTGAGAATCTACAATTTAACCTGACAGTGACTGCTGAATTGCAAATCCAAACCTGTGAAACATGTAGGCCTGGGGCAACAACAACAAAACATCCACTGTCCCTATATTTTACAGAAAGCACTAACGCGCTAACAGATCATTTCAACATCGCTCATTCAAATTCTCCTAAACTGTCAACAACATAACAATATCCCAGGTCTGTTCTTAATCAACAATGTACCTGAGATGAGCAGCATTAGGGCTAGTCATTTGGACACAATGACCCAGACTTTCTGAAAGCTTGACCAATTACACAGACCGCCTCACGAAACAATGTTCCAGACTTTCTGAAAGCTTGACCAATTACACAGACCGGCTCACGACACAATGTTCCAGACTTTCTGAAAGCTTGACCAATTACACAGACCGGCTCACGACACAATGTTCCAGACTTTCTGAAAGCTTGACCAATTACACAGACCGGCTCACGACACAATGTTCCAGACTTTCTGAAAGCTTGACCAATTACACAGACCGGCTCACGACACAATGTTCCAGACTTTCTGTAAGCTTGACCAATTACACAGACCGGCTCACGAAACAATGTTCCAGACTTTCTGTAAGCTTGACCAATTACACAGGACAACTTCTAGGTGAACGGGGATGAGTCTTGGACTTACCTTGGGACAGGTGACCTCGGTCTGCTGGATCATGATGAGGGCAGAGGATATTAGGGCGCCCTGTCGGACATAGTTCACTGGGTCATTGGTCATGGGTTCCAACAGGTTGATAGCCTCCTGAAAAAGATACCATGAAACTGTCAGCAATAAAATAAAATAAAATCTTGCTACTTGACTAGTGGACAAGAAAACCTGCCAAACCTGGAAGATAAGACTTCTGTGCAATTGACAAATTTGAGTCAGTCAGTGGGGAAAACTGGGGGGGGGGGTCCTCAGAGGGCAAACAGCACAGAAAGGTATACTGTGAGAAGATTGACCACCTCAGGAGACGCAAGGTCAAAGCAGAGGGTGCCAACTCAGCTGTTTGGCATTGGTTACCAGGGAGATTCTGAGAAAAGGAAGGTCCAGCAGTGGCAGGGAAAACCCCACCCCCAAACGAGGGCCGGAGAGTGGGTCTGCATTTCCCATGACAGCTCTACGGCATTCAGAGATTAAAACTCAACTGCCCCTTCATGGGTTATTAAGAACTTTAGTAGTAGTAGGTGATGTCACATACTACAAGCTTTAAAAGCAATATAAAATAGGATGTGCGAGCAACGCATGAACGCATCATCCACCGAACAAGAAGAACTGAAGCACCAAGAAACTGTTGAGTGAAATCATAGCGGTGTGGCCACTTCAGAGGTCAACAGTTCTTCCGCCCATTATGTCTTGTCGCTAAGGAACAAAGACACGGGCTCTCCCTTATCCCTCTGCCTGTCTTTAGCCCTTCCGGTCTGGACGAGACCCTCACCCACAGCGCACGCATGGTGCGATAGCCAGGACAAGATATCAGCGGAGCCCCGGCCAACACATCCTCTTCCTGGAGGGTTAACAGGGGTTTTAATTGCAGGAATTTAGTGTCAGGTTCAATCAGCAGAGCTGGCTGATATAGAACATAGCAGACATTGTTTCCACTATGTTCTACAGCCTGAAAGTCACACGCCACAGCTACAAAGGAAATAGTCTGTTTCATGAAAAAATAAGGTCATAAAGTTCGGGTTAGGCAGAGAGAAAAGTGTGGTAAAGGATAGGTGTGATTTCAGACTCCAAATCCAATCTTAAAAAAGAGGGCATTAGTGATTAGGGCTTGGTGAGAATGCAACACTGTCAGAGGTTTAAAATCATTGGAAGTTAAACTATTATCTATTAGTAAGCTACATGAAAGGTAAAGCATCTCACGGCTGATGTGAAAAGGACTGACAAGTGGAGCGACTGCTGCAGTAGCGTCTTCCAAATCACAAACGCTCTAGTGAGATCGAAAATGAACGTTTAAATTAGGCTGAAAAACCTCTGGTCTCTGACACGCCGCATCTACCACCCAAGCACACCCCCTACCTAATCTGTCATACCCCAATTGAATCTCCTTCAAATCCTCCCAGCGGTTCACAGCTTTGCATTGAAGGATAGGGAGCAAGAAATTAGATCCAATCCCACCCGCTTTCCTGTGCAGTTCCTCGGCACAACAACACGCAGCGCAGACCGATAAATAACAGGCGCAATGAAAATACCCAGATCCCCCCCAGGGGTGAAACCAATGGCAGTGGGCACGACCTCAATGCAACAGGTGGCTCTGGCCACAACGTCACGTCTCTCCATGAAGACGGGAGCCTACATATCGGTGGAGAACGAGCCAGGGTCGGCCTAGCGGCCCACAATATTCTCCCTCCAGACACCTGACTCCAGGCCTAATGGTCTGTGACTCTGCTTGGCCTGTGGCACCTGTGAGGGATCAGCCCACATCGTTAAGCAGTTCTGGGCACAGGGGTGGCCTCCTAACCCTCCTCTCCTAACCACAATTTAATAGTCTTGCCGACAAAGCCCAGCTTCGTGGTGATATGCCAAGCAAATGGAAATCGTGAACAAAACTCATCTAGACTTGAGCAATACATCAAATAAATCTCCGTCATTCCCTCGGCAAATGATTTATTAGACCTGAACACATTACCTTTGTTTAGAGTACCAGACTGACTTGGTAGTGAGACACCAACTTTTAATGGGGTGCGAGGACACCCATGGTTATTTCTAGTTCTCAATTACCCGTTTTTCATTAACGTGATTTATTCAAAAAGTTGGTTCTAATGTGCATAAAACCAAATTAACCCTAGGAAAGTGCTTGTCTAATTAAAATTAGCATTCTAACGTCAGAAGCATTCGACTGTTTCCCAAAATGCACCCGAAGGAAAACCAGTTAGAGAAGACAGTATTGGTTTTCGGTGTGAATATCAATCACTTCATAATTGTTAAAACAGACTTCTTGACAACCCTTTACAGATCCATGTTGATGTTTTTGATGTGTGCTTCGAGCAGAGACATGCAGAATGTACCATTTGCAGTCGCTATGTAAATATTAAGAGTCCTTTGCATAGGCCTGGAGCTGGAAAGATGTTAGAACATATGTATGCTGACAGACAATAGATGCAAATGACTGGCCAAATCACAGCCTGGTCCAGACAAATGATCCACAAGACCCTCCACGCGCCGTCCGACCACCTATATAGACTCTGATCCACTGGGCACACCCATGGAAACAGACTCCCTATGTAAATATGATCATAACGCTGGTTGTTTGGATCCAGGGACAGTTTACAGAGTTCCAATTCCTGTTGTATTGTCTGTCTGTCAGACACCTATTCATCGAGTTCACGCTAGTGTACGAATAATTTATTGTTTATTTCTCATTATTTTCCCTTCTTTCTAACGCAGACTTTAGTTGAGTACTGCAAGGGTTCATTTAACAGTTTGATCTGAGAATTTCCGTTGCTTGTTCTATTTGAATCAAAGTGTCAGTCGGTCCACATTCAACCCAAACTAGGCCTCATAGCTTCGACTGATTCCACTAAATCTGGTAATCCCCTGGGAGAAGCTTCACGGTTAGTGTCAATAGATTTTGCGCTTACCTACTGCTCAGATTTGCGGTCGACCCCTTTGGGATCAGAATGGGTCATAAAGAATTGCCTGGGTATGGATGGTCCAATGGCAGCCAGCAGCCTTACATCTTCAGTAACTAAATCCCACCCAGCAGACATGTCTGCATCTAGCTGCCCTGGTCTACATGGAGCCGATCAGCAGTTGGTGGACTGGACAGTAGAGAGGTCAGGGTAGCGGTGTGGATGAGGTGGCAGTCACCTTATTGCCGGTCCCTGCACAGCAGATGCCTAGGGCCATGGCAGCTCCACAGCGCACATGGGGGTTGTAACTCTCAGACAGGAGGGACACCACACTGGGACACTGGTCTGGGGTCCTGTACAGTCAGAGAGAGACCCAGAGAGAGAGAGGGACCCAGAGAGAGGGACCCAGAGAGAGAGAGGGACCCAGAGAGAGAGAGAGAGAGAGAGAC
>JACXGJ010004572.1:0-44375 GCA_016801105.1 Esox niger
AAAAATCTGAATAATTGTATACAGTAAATATATTTTAGAAATAGAATTCAAATGATGATAATGATACACAATTTTAAGGATATTATTTCTGAATACACAAATGGAAGTACTACAGTTTAAAATGTAAAAGAATATACATGTAGCCTTTCTAAACTCTGGTCTCACACACACACACACACACACACACACACACACACACGCACACGCACTTGCACACACACACATGCACACGCACACGCACACACACACACACACACACACACACTGTTTATAAATGTAATCCATTGCCCTATTTCCAAAATGAACAATATTTGAATGCCTTTATATTTTATTATTAGTATTATTATTTGAAACTTTCATACCAGCACACTTGTCAATAATCACTGGTTCTGGTTGTATCGCTTATTAAATAAATTAACAGGCAAACTATTATCTTCCCCACATGGCTTAAATGTAAATATCCCTGCTAAATGTGACATCATTGGTAAATCTGACCTTGTCATTCAGAACACCTACAATGGGGATCCTGCTATGATTGACAAAATGTGAGCCTGAGGCAGTTATCACTCCAGAATAGATCATCTGGCCCATCCTTATCTCCACTGGGGTTATCGTGTTTCAGAGGAGGCAGGCAGGGCAGACATTAGTCACCTCCTTCCTGTAATGCATACATATTCTCTCATTGAAACCAGAGAGGGTCTCTAAGTGAACACAGGATGTTTCAAAATCAATATTGTTTACCTCATTTGCCTGGCCAGCAGAAATGATCTGGGAGCATGGATGAACTCTGGAGCAGAGCCCTCATTGCAGTGTCCCTTGCTTTTGTATACTGCTGGATGGACAAAAGAGCTAAAGGTTTGCAGGTCATGGGTGTGGTAGAGGTCAATTGTTTTTTAGATGGTAATGGGTGTGACACGAACAGTCAGTGTTTGAGAATAAACTATGAAAATACACACTGAAAAAAATCCAAATGATACAATTAAAAAGGTCACAGAAATGTTTCAAATATGAAAACTTTTTTTTCGAAGAAAGCTGTTAGAATTTCCCATTTGCCAAGATAATCCATCCACCTAAAAGTTTTGGAATAACAACAGGCTAACTAAACAGCATGATCACTACACAGGGGACCTTGTGCTGGGAAAAAATCCCGTCTATTGAAAAATGTGTAGATTCTTGCCCTACTTTAGGTATCCCAAGCCTTGATGGAGCACGCAACTGCAATGCGAATTCAAGGAAGCTCCACCACAGCTTTTGGCAGAGAATTTAATGTTCATTTGTCACCTAAAAGCCAATTCAGATGTATATTTTAGGGATTAACTTTAACTTGTCTATCATCTAAATAATCCATATTTGGATTACTTCCTTGGCTTCTATAATTATTTTCCATATTAATGGGATATTCACAGAGTTGGGTGTAATGGGCAGTTTCCGTATAGGAACTGTAAATAAGTACAATCATTGAAATGATTTCATGTTTATTACACTTACACTTGCGTAACAATTTCATTTTGATCAATGAAATTTCAACTTTTGTTCATCAACTCAAAAAGACAACCAGAGGTTTGTTAAAGTCACAATGTATTATGCTGTTACAATGAATGTAAAAGCCTGACCAAATATATCATTTGCAAATAGTTATGCACATGGATACATTATTAGTTGTTCTTATATTTATACAAAAACATAATGTTTTATCACTTTGCTTCATTTAACAGCACACCCAAATGATCTAGATTGCAGTGTCATATGTATTGAACAAGCACAGTTCAGGGCATTGTTAGCAGGCTGTTGAGAGAGGTCATGCTTGAAACTTCCTTCTGGGCATGAACTGGTCTTTCATTTCACCATGCAGGAGTGCTCGTTCAGTGACAGCTGGGTGCTCTATACACTGCAGTTCCCTTGGATATAGTTGCTAGTCCAGAGACTCTTCACTCCTCAGGGTGTATGCCTCATGATACTTGACCGCCCGGTATCCTTATTCACCTAGCTGTCTGTAACTGCATTCGGTGTCAAGAAAATACGGCCCTACTGGCCTTCCATCTCTGATGCTGCACAGTATCATAGGGTTTTAGATCTTGTTCTTACTTTAAATCCTAACATCTACCCTTACTTGTACCGTACACTTAACCCTTATCTAACCTTATCCTATATGTAATCTCAACCCTTATACAACATTTATTACATTAATTTTTTTCAGGGCATATCTAAAAACGTTATGTCCTGTACATTAATTTCTTCCTTCAGTGCAGATCTATATAAAAAGGGCCTTGCAAAAACTATGATAATGTGTTGACCTGCGGACTTTTCTTGAGATGTTGGGAGGTGATGAGGTGGGGAAAACCCACAGTTTTCTGACATTAAGAAGTCATTATTTCTCTTGTATTTCTCGGTCAGTCTTCCTTCCGTGTTAGCAACTGCTGTCTTCCACCAATGTCTCTTTCACTCTCCTCTGATTATGAAGGTGAAAGGTAGCCAGAGGAAGCACCAGGTGCCATCCATTTGCTGGGGTAGAAAATACCTTTGGTGTCTGTAGTTTTTCCTGACAAATGCGCTGTAAATACACATTAGTGCTTTGCTCACCTTGACCGGATAGACAGGGAGCAAAGTAGAGCTGGGCTAGATTGCATGCTGCTAGCCCACAGATGATATGACAGAAAAAGCATACAATTTCCTTGAGATGTAGCACTTCAGCTTGCTAATGTTTAGCTGTAGGCTGATAAATTTATTTAAGAGATTTCTGAAAATATGGAGGCTTTCTTGTGTGTGAGGTGCATTAATACAGCCAGAAGGCAGTGTCAGGACCAGCCCAACAGCACACTCTAATAATCCCATTTAGTGTTAAAAACTCACCTGAGAAGAACTCCCCCTTACCTTACTTGTTGAAGTCAAGCATGACAAACACTTGTTATTTAAAGTTTAGGTGTGACATGAGAGTCAGCTGATTTAGCCTAATGCTAATTAGCCTGTTTTTCTTCACTGTCTAACACACATACTGTGATATCTTGTGATACACTATAATGATCTAGACAGACAGTTCCGGGGTGACTCGCTACTGCCATCTGCAGGATGCCAACATGAGAGCAGCTGTTTTTGAACATGGGCTGCTGGGGTGTTTACTTTAAGCCACAGGTAACTTCTGCATGACGGTTTCCTTTCAGTCACATCAGTCACATCAGTAAATTGTGCTGAACTTCTCACCCAACAGTTTTTCCTGCAGCTCCAAGTGAGTCAGATACTCTAGGCCCATTCTGATAGGAGCTGCTTCAGTTGCTATATCAGCCCACTGAGATGAATAAGATTATACCAAAATGCAATTGTTTCCAAATCCATCGGAGTAGGTTATTTGATTAATGTCTGCGTTGCTATCTCTGAGCCCTCAAAGGAGGCAGTTGTGCAGCAGCCCTCACTCCTGTTTTCCCTTTTCAGAGAGCATTGGAAGTATCTCAGCCCACCATTCATGGCAGTGCTGTAGAAAACGTGGTTCTTCTGTTCTAGCTTTTTCTGACCTCTGCGTCCCCATTAATGTGAGCTTTACTCATAATGACTTCAGTAGCCACCTACCTTATTGTGCCTTCTACGTTCGATGGCTAGATAACGAGGAGCTGTCAGAGAGCACAGAGGCAGCGTGGTCTCGTCTGTGAATCCTTGAGCTGCTACAAAATGAGAAGGGACTTGTTTTTCCCAGAGCTCCTGTCAATGCAGTTAATTATCATGGACTAGGACAATCAAACAGTGTGTCTTACACAAGAGAGTAGTGTGCCAGACAGCCTTCCCATATTCACCACCTAAGAAGGCATGATATTAGTGGCTGGTTCTTTTAAAGAGCAGCTGCCTGACGTGACACATCAATATTTAGATGGCATTTTCTGATGTACTCCGTGATTAATATTCCAGACACTATTAATTAATCAAATTTCACATTGCTTTAATACCGTACAAGATATCTTACATTAGTTAAATACCATCAAATAAAAATCAAGCAAGTTTATTATGGCACAATTCATACATAGAAGCCATTCTATCTGCTTTACAATGAAAAGAAAAGTTTAAAAATGCTATGGAATTGTTACAATTCTCTAACTCAGCTGTCTGCAGGGGGACTGTACATGAACTTCAACACTTGCCTTCCAGCACTAGGATAAACCCATCAGTCTCTTTTTGAGATAATCTTTGCATTGATGTCTAACTCGGCTCTTTCCAGGGGGACATATATGCCATGTCTGTACATGCATTTTATATTCATCCTCAATGAATTACAGTTATCATAACTGTTTATTGAACCACCCTGATATCTCAGTCCTCACGCTCCAGCGCTTGGATAAACTCGTCAGTCCTTTTGTGAGATAATACTCTACCTCGATATCTAAACAGTAGCACAAGAACTTGCATTATCCACTATCTGCAGATTGTTACATTTACACAGAGGTTATTCCTCTGATAGCACCAGAACTTGCATTACAGAAAACAATTGGTAAAAGATAGCAAAATATAAATATAATAACTAAATAAATTAAAGAAATAGAGAAATATAAAATACATCATAATAATCAATGTGCTTTACAAAGAAAAAGAAAAAAAGAAAAACACAATAGCTTTAAAACATATAAAATATCAAAATAACTGCATAGTAATAACACATAGAATGAGAAATTAGAAATAGAATAAAAACAGGATTATAACATAGGAAGCTATAAAAGCTTTAAGGCTATACAATGTGGATGAATATAAGAGCTCAGTCATAGGCGCGTGTAAATGTTTTCAACCTGGATTTTTTAATTATTACGTTTGGGACACGTCCAAGATCTTCAGGTAGTTTATTCCAGTTGTGTGCAGCATTACTGCTAAACGCCAAATGAAGACATTTGGGTTTAAGATCAAAAGATGAGTATGAGATAAGAATTTCAGATTTAATTTCCTGGTATTCACGTCTAGATGTGTTAAACAATTAGGACATATCACTGTTTTTATTAGACCACAGCATTTTTAGGTGAGCAAAAGTAAAGGAACAAATAGTCTTAAAGTAAATAACATTTCATATTTGGTGGCATAACTCTTGCTTGCAAAAACTGTTGCATTCTTCATTTGTGATGCTTTTCCAGGCATTTACCGCAGCTACTTTCAGTTCTTGTTTGTTTTGGGGTGTTTCTCCCTTCAGTCTCCTCTTAAGGAGGTGAAATGCAAGCTCTATGATTGACTTGGCCAGTCTAAAAAATTCCACTTTTTTCCCCTGATGAAGTCCTTGGCAGTGTGCTTTGGGTCATTGTCCTGCTGCATGATAAACTTCCTCCGAAATAGTTTAAATGCATTTCTCCGTAAATTGGCCGACAAAATGTTTCTGTACACTTCTGAATTCATTCATCTGCTACCATCATCAGTTACATCATCAATAAATATTAATGAGCCTGTTCCAGAAGCAGCCATGCATGCCCAAGCCATGACATTGCCAACACCATGCTTCACAGATGAGCTTGTATGCTTCATTTTCCTTCTTTCCTCATCTAAACAATGGCTTGCTTTTCTCCCATAGACAGCTGTCTGGTCATCATGTTGGTTTATCCTCAAGAAATGCAGTCTTTATAGGTTTAAACCAAGGATGGAAACTTGACTAGTCATGCAGAGTTATTTAATGTTAACAATAAACCTAAAAGGCAACACCTGGGCAACAAGAAACATCTGTCAGTCCAATAGGTCCAATAGTTCTGCTCACTTGAAAAATGGGTGTGTTCTAACAAAGAGTGCTCTGAGTTGTTTAACACATCTTGATGTGAATACCAGGGAATGAAAGCTGAATTCCTGAACTCTGGTCCCATACCCATCTTTTGACCTTGAACCCAAATGTCTTGACCTTGAACCCATCTTTTGACCTTGAACGCAAAACAAAGGAATTTGACTTTGCGTTCCAATACTTTTGGAGGGCACTGTCTATCTGGCCAATTTAAAAATATTGAACAACATGCCGTTTTCCCGCTCTTCTCATCTTTCCCCGGTTTCAGTGTGTTTGCTGCCGTGTTATTAAACACATGAGCCCTTTGAACACTATATGGTTTTGATCTGTTTTCACTACTTTGATATTTTGGCTTGTGTAGAGACTTCTGTAATAGGTATCATCAAGTATTTTATGGCTCAAACACGAGCACACTCTCAGCTACATTTAGAAAGACATCACAACAGCTTTGTAAGACCCTGAAATTACTGCTGTATATGTTAACATGCAAAAAAAACATGTTTTGTTTCCAGCATAGATTTTGGTTGCTACAAATTTTATGTCATATTTTGTATACATCCTTTTAATGTTTTTTAAATCAATCTGAAGGCCGCAAAAAGAGGGGGTGGGTGCCTCATGTGGCCCGCAGGCCATTAGTTGCTTGGTCTACTTGGATCAGAATATTCGGCCAAAAGATTGGTACACTTTTATAGACAAACAAGGAACACACAAATCAAAACCTTTGAGAAGGGATTTTACCTATAGTCTATAACTTTAGAATAGACTAGACTTTACAAGACACTGCAATCTTTATTACTGTGACGGTTGCTCCACGTTGCATCCAGATGGAGGGGCTGAAGGTGAAGGTCATGGCCAGAGCCGAAGACCATCAAGAAACTGCAACCCTTCATTGTATTTGCCAACTTCTACCACCAGTTCATCATAGGAATCAGCACCGTCGCAGATTCACCAACAATCCCCTAATAAGTCATCCAGAACAAATCGAGCCCTTCACAGTCGTGGTGGGCGTGTCCGTGATCAGAGTGGGGGCGGTCCCCTCCCTGCAGCACGGGAAACTAACTGCTGTGGAGTGGAACTACGACATGGGTGACCGTGAGTTACTGGTGGTGAAGTGGAGACACTGCCTAGATGGTCCTGACAGACCATCAGAACTAAGAACATATCAGGTCTGCGTGACGCCTCAACTCCCACCAGGCCCGGTGGACTCTGTTCTTCGAGTGCTTCCCGTTCACCCTGACATACCGACCATGGACAAAGAATTTCAGAATGGATGCACATCCTAGTGTACAGTTAAAAAAATCAGTGCTACCGTGACAGATTACTGAACGTAATTTGAAGTGTTTTGGACTAGTTTTCCACTTGTATTGCAGCTTTGCAATAGTGGTACAAAACGTTTCAAATCAATTTGGACAATGCTAATAGCACTAATTACAGACTGGGACAGAGCTGAATAATGCATTGTTTCAAGAAATAACTCTATGGCCATTCTGGAATATCTTTTGGTGTGTGACCTTTGAGAAAAATGCAAACTTTAGATGAATTATCCCTTTAATACCTTCTGGTTGTGGTATCAAATACAAGGAAATCAAATAAATGTACACTGAATACACTATGACAGGCAATTCACCTACCATCATATTCATCACTAAAGAGACATCCTGTACATGACCATTCAGGCCACACCAGATGGTTTTCTTTAAACTTGTTTGTGTTCCATTAATAATTGGTTGAGGTCAGAGAGATACAAGTTCAATTTAATGGGCTCAGGTGGGCCTTGCAAGCACGGATAGCCAATCTGAAAGGAAAATCCCTCTGGTCATTTTTCCATTGTTTCATTGCAGTCAGGCAGTTTTTTGATGAGCTTAATGTTTTGCTCCTGCAGGGTAGAATCTGCAGGGCCTTGCATTATATCCCGAGGATGTTGTTCTTTGAAATAGAACAAGCTGTTCCATATTTTTTTATCGTACGTGTAGCAATATGTTAGCAGTAATATAGTTATATCCTCTAGGATCTATTGCTTGACCACTAGTTCTAAAGGCTGAACGAAGGCTTCATCCTACTCTTGCCTGTACTCAATGTCCCTTGTGAGCAACTTTGTGTGCAACTGACAGCACTGTTTATAGTTGCTTTTTCTAAATATAGGTTGCTTCTTGGGAGGTTCTCTGTTCAGGGAGCTTGAGAACATGATCACTATGTATTCAGAAAGAAGCTTAGTATATTTAGTTTTTATAATATGACGTTATTACTGAAGCCCACTATGGATCAGTCCAGGGATACAATTGGACAGGGATCCCACTGGTCTGGGTGGTGATAATGCTAGCCTCTTAGCTTCGATAGTCTCCACAAGGTTTTGTGGATAATAATAATAATTTGCATATGACAGAGGAGCCCGGAATTGGCCAGGGAGTGGTGAGTAACTACATCCTGGGTCCTCTCTAGGGGCCTTTTATTGGGAGTGGTTTCGGTTACAACTAGTTTGGCTTCCTTCGACCAACACCATATTTGGCATATTGTGTTTCCTACTTTGTCAGTAGCACACTCCATCTTATAGGGCAGAAGGGGACTGCAGGGGAAGTGGTAATTCATTTAAAATTGTATTGATGTATGGTCAATCTCAGACCTTCTTTTGCTTCTCATGGTCAATTGGACCGCCATCTAAATTTTTATGAGGATTGAGGTTCAGAGAACACTTATATGGTCATATTGGTGTTCTCATTCCTCTCTGAGGTTGTAGAGAACGATGCCTCCCTCATTCCACTTGTGTGACCTGTGATTATTTCCACTGGCTGTCTCTATCACCTTACCTCTTTGTTGTGTTGTTTAATTAGTCTTTGGTCATTTGAAATTAGAATTAACATAATATGTTAAGCCTAAATTATGCTGTCAAAACCGCAAGTCCTATGAGTCACATTTTGTTTTTGATGGCCATACGTTTTGGCCATCCACCATCTTTTTAACATATTCATCGTGCTTATTCTTCATTTGTGCTAAGTGGGATTGTATTTCATTTCAGTGTTTGCCGTGCTGGTAAAATGAGACAAAAAACAGTAGTAGTTTATTGGTTTTTGCTAATTCAATTATGTTGCAGATACAGATTCAACATTTAAACCTCATTGAGGTTCACAATGGATGATATAATTATCTGGTTTGCATGGTCATTTCCATAGCGTTTGAATTTACACTGGCATGTTCGAGATGCATCAGGCAGGATTGGTAGCACCCCATGACATTTTTCTTAGCGGTGGCCAGATGGGGCCACTGAAAATCTTGGGGTGGCACACAAAACCAAAAGCTGTAACAGAATTTCAGGAATTCTATTATGCTGTTGTAGTATATAGGATAGTTGAAATGAGAGTTAAGGAATTGCATACTGATGCACTTCCTGGTTTCTTATTTTAGAGTGAATGTGACTAATTATCTGATAAATAAACTAAATACTGGTACAGTTAACATTTAGAGTTCCACACCAATCCTGTTTTAAATTGGGGTGAAACGGACCTAAACAGTGTCCCAACATATAAAAAATGTAATGTTATTTGACCGTCCATCTTTTGCTTAGTTTTACTTGCAAACAGAACCATATTTGCTGTCGCTGTCAATTTAAGAGCCAATCATGTTTCAGCTATGTTAGACGCCGTCCCAGTCGTCGCACGTAGTAGTGGAAAAGGTTTGGTGTGAAACTTGTGCACTTGTGAATGCGAGAGGCAGAGAATACATGCACACACTCACACATTTTAAATCTACTCAGTTCATTTCAACCGTGCTAGCAAGTTAAGTTAACTATCCACCCAATCAAACTTTTTGTAATAAATGCCATGATCGCATGTACAATTTACCCCTTATAATATACAAGTTTGTTCATCAAATTATGTACGAATGGAGCTTGCTAGCTACAGTAGTTCATTTGGATGGCATAAGTTCATTTCTGTAGCCAAAGGTGATTCTTTCAGAAATATGGTAAGCTGCCGACACTCCACCCCCAATCAGGGTCAAGAGTTGCCTCACCTTCCAAATTCCAATTTAAACCCAGGCCAAGTTATTCAACTTACTTACGTTACACATATTTGCTTTTATTTTGCACAAAAAGTAATGAAAAAATCCAGGAGTTAGCTACAATTCTACATTGCAAAACATAATAAACTATTGTCAACAGAATCTGTAACAAAAATCTCTTGCTTTACTATTTACTTAAACTGCATAAAACTAATATTATGTTGCAAGTACTGTTAAGAAAACTCTTCCACCCCCAAATAATTGTTACTTTGGTGTTTTCGAGACATCTGGGAACTGCACTTCAGGAATGTTATCAAAAGTGCTACAGAAATGTAATATATTATTACACTGTAGATGGTTAGTTTAACAAGTTCTGACAAAAGCCAAGAGGCCAAACTAAGCTTAAAAACCTGTGTGCTACCAGACCATTTATTTTGTGTCAGCTAATTAGCATAACTCAGTTGTGTGAATGTATTTTTTATGTTGAAATGCTAATGTAAAATGCAATAACTGTAGATTAACCAGAATCAAATACAAATGTTTATTACAAAACAAAAATAGATGGGAAAGTGTTGCTCTCTGAGATACAGGGAACTTTATTAGTTGGCCTGCAGCACAGTGGTACATATGAAGATAACTGCACTCACATTCCGTCATCTACTTTAGATCCTGAAAAGACATAATATGAACATTAATCAAAACTTGAGCAAAGCAAAGTTAAGTTTATCATTACATTCACCATAACACAGCTGTGTTTAACCAAGCAACTAGTTAATGAACAGTTGAATTCCATGTACTGAAGTTCACTATTCCCCATTACAGAATTAAGCATACAAACAGCATAGGATGGAGCAGTGGACACAAATACAGAGTAGATGTTGACAAATTACAGAGCAAAGGAAACACATCATCTGTACATAATCCACTTTACACTATTTGAGGAAATTGGACAAGTCTGAGGTTATTGGATGGTGTTTACTTTTTAGATTGTTCTGTCACTTTGTTCCCTGAATCGCAAAAGATTTCCTCATTGTAATTACCAGCAGATGAAAGAGATGAGTCTTCATCACAACTTCATAATGCTTAAGCTCTAGAAAATGGTGACGTTACTCATGTGTCTTTGGATGCTTTTCTTACAAGGCTTTGAAGAGTGTGAAGACAGAAGCCTGGAAATTAACAACTACAGATCACTGAAATGTGTGCTCTTTTAACTAAAGTATACATTTCTCCAAGCATTGAATGTGTAATTGTAAGAGTAGCTTGATCTTCTGCTTGTGATGGGAATTATTTGTCGTCTGTGTCATGCAGCAACTAACTGATGGTCACTGAAGCGGATCCCTCAAGTAAAATACTTAAAGATACATTCAAGGTATTTTTTTCAGTTTTCCTGTTGGAAAAAGATTCCATGTATAAATAAAGTGACATGCACATGACAAAAAGTTGATGCAATCAATGATTTTCACTGTCAGCTGAGCACATGCAAATCTTTACATCTCCAGGATGAACGAGACTGAAATTCACTGACATTGAAATTAATTCCTCTTATCAGTTCCCACTATACAGAATAGATCAGCATTTGGCAACAGATACAACAAAGGACCAAATCTGGCCTATTTGCAATATAAGATCTTTCCCCCAGTTCTCTCTCTCTCTTATCTCGCGATCCCTCTGCTCTCATAATGCCATTTTATGACTTCCATCTTTCATTTTTCTCTCTCATTCTGTGCCGCCGTTACACTTTATTTCCTACTCTCATGTGCATCCTTCACACTCTCTCCCCCATTTCTCGTACTGCAACCCCGCTCCCAGTTGCTCCCTCACTCTTTACACTGTCTTTCTCACACTTTATGTCTGCATGTATGCAGTGGAGCATTGCTGAAAAGGTCATGGCAGTTGTTTCATATTATTTTAGAAGGTGCAATACAAAACTGTCAGGAAGGATAAGTAGCAGTGTCTGCTCTTTAGGAGAGAGGGGAGCAGGTGAATAAAAGGAGAATGGACGGCAGGCAGCCTTAACATTTAAAATATCTTCGCCCTAAGCAGAAAGAGAAAATAAGATCTATTAAAAATTATAGAACTGTTCTCTTGCAGCAGATGCTGAATCAGGAAGTTTGTTTTGTCCGTTTATAGGATACTTGCACAATATGTGAATACATGGATCCTGGGGCCTCATTTATCAACATAGCATACAAGCTATCCTAGATTTGTACTTACAAATGGCTGTATCTTATTCATTCCTGTTTATATTAGGGCATGTTTTATTATTTTAATTTGCCTAGTTTATCTTCGGTTGTTACGTTAAGTACTTGCATCAGACAAAGTTTTACTGAGCGATCGATCAGTTTCATTAAGCAGCCTTTCCACAGTGAAGCATTAAAACCAGGATGATTAATAAACCAACGCTTATTCAGGCTATAAATAACTATATTTAAGTCACATGCTTATGATAGACAGTTTAGTTTACATTTGAATAATTTAGCAGACACTTTTATCTGCAATTAGACATAAGTACCTTGCTTAAGGGCAAAAAGACAGATATTTTTAAAAATATATATATATATATATATATTTTTTTTTAGAACCAGCAACCCTTCAATCAATTTTCCATCGCTCCAATCATTAGACTTTCCACTGCCCCAAGTGTAAAATATAAAGTACAAAATATGACAGCGTTCGTAGATGATGATACATAATTTCTAATGTTAATGTCTGCACAGTGTTCTCTACAACTAGGTCTGATATTAGCAGGAGAGCTGGACAGATTGTCAAGCACACAGTGTCCCGCCCCATCAAAAACACATTATAATGGGATAAGTAGCAGCCAGCCATTATGTCATGTATAATTTATTTACTTAAATGACAGCCCTTCTGGTGTGCAATTTACTCACACACTATTACCTATAACCCATTAATATCCATGCCGTTTTACTGCAGTAATTGAGGTGGAATAACTTTCTCAAGGGTTCAGAGTCCTGCGAGTGATTTGAACCCACGGACCTGAGAATCAGATTTCTTGTGCAATTAGCAACCATCCTCTCCTGTGCTCTGCTTCAGCTGCTCAGCAGTAAGCCACAGCCGGAGGCATCAAAAGCATTTTATCATCCTGTCACTTTCCCCCTGTCACTCTCAGAGGCAGGCAGTATGTAGTCTGATATTAAGTCTACTTTGGAATATTGATACCAATAATTCCAAACAGTGGTATTCTTGAATATCATTCTCAGAAGTTATAATGTACTATATAATATAATATAGTATACAGAGAGACCTTCCAATTGCAATTGAATCTTCCTGCAGTTGTAATGTCATAAACAGACAATTAAAGACAAGCCTCTATCTCATTGCTTTTTTGGAGAGCACATCATTCAGAAAAGAAATTGTACCTCAAGGATCAGAAATACATAGATATGGGGGAAGATCAATATGTGAAGCTAGTAGCTCATTGTCCCTGCATCGCTCACCACACTGAGCGATTGACTGGTTGACGCTGTGACACACAGTGCCTTAAACCTGTGCCTCGAGTATCTGTCACTCACCTGTTCCTAACAGAGCCATTTTTGAGGTGTAACTGTTGTTACACAAGGCCAGTTTAATCCACGTCTATTAGACTGGAACTTGGTATGAAAACCTGGCTCAGAGAACTGACTGTAAGCCTTGTTTCACCTTTGGATTCAAACTACTGTCTTTGTTTCTAACTACATTATTATTGCTATTCTACTAAAGAGCAATGACGAGGCTCCACCACAACAAATAACGTCGTTCATACTCATCTTATTTTGTATTTCATCAACGTATGCCCCAGATTAATCAATCTGTTACACACTGCTTGGTCTCAGTTTTAAAAACCTCATAAAGCAAGCTGTCGTTCATCCAAGAGGATGGCGCTGATAGAGCATGTGGCAAATTGCTCCATTCCGCCACGGTGTATTACCCCATGCCAGCGTTTTAGTGCCAGGTTGTCACTCCTGCTAGAACAGATGACAGAGCAGTGAACATAGCCAGGCCCTCCGAAGACCGCGTCAGACTGGACACCAGACGTGGAGAACGGAATTAGCGCATCATGTAAAAATGCGTTTGAGTGTGTGACGCTAAGATGTGTTGCAGCAACGCGGCGGTGGTTTATGTTACGAGATGAGGGATGAATGGAAGAGAAGCAACAAGCGTGTGATCACACACTGGATGCTATTAAATGCACCTTAGAGGTTCCTCTCTGATGGATACGTTTGACCTGTTTTTGTCCTTCGGATAAGTGATCGGTTATCACCATGAGTCACACTGCAGGCCAGCCTTGTTCCTAATGTAGCTGTTGTTCATATACAGCACAATTTTTTTAGAGACAGGAACATTCCAGAATGACAGAATGTTTTCGTTTCCGTGTATGTTAGTGCGGAGATACCCAGTAGGCTTTCTGCAATGGGGCATACAGGTGTTTTGTTGTACTGCAGCATTGCCATTTGTCACACAATTACGTCGTAAACAGGAAGGCATCGTTTAACATCCTGTTGAACTCCCCCAATGCCACTACATTTGACATCATGTCTGTTCTGCGATGCAAGGCATTGTTTTGGTATTCTTTGAATTCATAGCATTACAATGTTTGTTTTTCTGAGTGTATGAACTGCATATCAGCAGCCCTTACGTTAGAAGATGAATAAACAACACAGTAGAGTGGATTAACGAATCCTGGCCAAGGGATTCTCTTGTGATTTATCATTCCCTACAGAGACCGAAACGTCTTAGCATTACGTGGAAAACACCAGACACTACAAAGAACCTGTGGGATCTGGGATATACAGAAGGGGAGGCTGTCTCATTAGTGTGTCATTCAGATGATGCTAGTTCCGTGGTAGGTGATCAGGCCAGCTTTCTATCTTTTTCAAGAGTCAAAATCCCACCACTTCCAGGCTTATATGTTCATCCACACAGGAGCGCTAGAGAGCAAATAAAATGTGACTACTGGAAGGAATTACTACCACCAAACAAAATGGTTTTAGGTTTTCCAATAAAGAAATATTTACTCAATTGAGTTTCATTTTGTTGTTAAATGGAAGATATTATTCACTTGTGTCTTATGTCATGATAATGGAGAGCTGAAAATACCTTGCAGACTTCACAATAAATAATGTGCACATTTTGATCAGCACTTAGCTGACTTCCTTAGAACATTTTTGAAAAGTAAAATGAGATTAATTTCATTTTTCAGGGTGTTTGGAGTAAAAGTTTTGTCTGTCCAAATTGTTTTGCAACAGTCAAAATGTTTCACAACTAAAGTGTTATTTTCTTAGAGGTAATGAATAGATCACTGTTTATGTCTGTTTAAAGAATGTGACACTCAAATGTTTTTTTCTTCATCTACAGGATGCCTGACAGTAAAATGTAATTCACACATCACTAACAGAATGAATGGCACACAAACTTGCAAGACACTAACCAATTATTTGTGCTGAACTGGAACATTTTTAGTACTCTGCCTGAACAAAAACAACAGTATCAACTATGCACAAGTATAGATCAAAGGCACTGCCAATTGTGTAATATATTCATTTTACAATTGTTAAAAGAGGCAATAATTAGTTAGCAATAGCAAGGTGTTCTCTATGCAACTGTAATTGGCCAAAGGTTTTGGGAAAGAGATGATGAAATGTAACCACTTTCAAAATCTTAAAGCTATAGGAGTAAGGATTGATCAACCATAACATATAACAAACATCATTAGAGACTATATATGTTTTTTTTTTACATTTTGTTTACAAACATTGTAGAAAAACAAGGATTTGGGTGATGTGTGTACATCTTCTATTACATTAAACATGATGTAAAAACGTTCTTTGTTTGAAATGAAACTACCTGTTATTGCTTGGAGACCAGCTCTGATTGCGGGTATAAATGTGAACAGAAACACCAGGTCCTGACACTAAGAGGGTGATGGTGGATAATGCGTCACAATATTACTTTGTGGGTATTTGTTTTGTGACAATCTCTGAAACAAAAAGGTACTAAGACCTGAAATGACGACCTCTTCCCGTTCAAACGTTTTCAGTTCCGTATAGACAACATTTCACATTCAACATTGCCAGAAGGAAGATCCTCCCTGCAAAAAAAGGCTGAACATCTGATTGGTCCCAGAAACTGAAGGCTACAAATGACACGGGACGGATTGAGCCAAAGCCAGAACACACATGGGTAAGGTGACATTTTGAAAATGCATAATTGGCTTTATTGGTTAGAGATGAACAATTACTTTGCTTGCCTGATGTATTTTGCAATTGGATCATCTCTAACCAATCAAAGCATATGGAAGGAGTCTCAGCCTGAAATATGTAGCAAACAACAGTGGTGGAATCCAAACGGGTTCTCCCATAAGGACAGCATAAGAACCTTTCAGCAGCCCTTTATTCTCCAAGTGCAAATCATTACAAAATTGCAATTCCCAGAAATGAAATGCAATCATTTCATTTACCCACATCATTGGGAGCCTAGCTCTGACGCCAAAAATACATTTTAGAAAACACAAAATTAAGGTTCGTGATGTGATTTTATATTGTTCAAAAGTATTAGTGTAGAATGTTGTGTTTAGTTAAGAGTGCAGTGAGTCGGTGCCTGGCTGAGAGCACCATAATCTTGCTGTCCCTGGTCAAAGGGCTCCTCTCTCTGCAGGCAAAGAGGCAGAAAAAGAGAGATAGGGCTGGTTAAAGTTTAACCCTGCAGGCTCGTAAAGCAGCTCCAGGACAGTGAACCTTTGGAGTTTGATATGATGTGATTACAGAATCACCTCAGTGACACGTTGCCAAAGCCACCAGAATGAAGGACTGAGTCTTCCGGGTGGGGATCTCTGAAATTGCTCAGGTAAGCTCAGCTCACTAGAAATGCATCTTTGTGTGTCTGCTGCTCTCAGAGCCTTCTAAAAGAAAGAAGAAGCCGATCGTCTCTCTTCCAGCATGCTGTCTCAATGAACTCACTGGGGACGTGTTTCATGCAACTGATCTGACTGAACACTTGTGGTCATTTGAGAGACCAGTATTCCTCTGATGGTCAAGGTAGGAAAGCAGGAGGACATAGTTAGAGGGTGTCATGCAAATGACTGTCGTTTTACGTTCGTTTTGTTGGCGTCAGATTTGACTTAACATGCGCGGATTGTGTTAACAGGGAAAGAGCATGGTTGATGTATGTATTTTAGTTTAATAGTTTAGTATTTTGTAGCCGGTCTGTCATTTGTATTTCATTTGTTGATACATTTCAAATAAGAACATAGTAAACATCCCTATTAAAACTGTGCCACAATCTAACCATATGGTAAGTTAAGTACGCTTCATGCAAATGAACATGGAACCTGGGTTCTATTCTCACACAGCAGTCCAATAGAAACAATCTTACCCGACCATAATCAGGGCAAGCTTAAAAGGACGTTCCTCGACAGAAAACCGAATTCATTAAATGTATGTAAACTACAGTAAACCTAACTCATGAAACATGGAATTAATGAGATTGAAATCGACATACTGTAGGAACTTGTTTTCCAGTTCCTTTTGGACCTTTTTCCCAGCAGCAACAGCAGCCAACACAGTGGCCTTCAGCCTTGTGTGTATTTAGTCTCAGTCAACAAGGCTCCAAAAAGCTACTGATCACGCCAGATAAGCCTCCGTCTAGTTATCTTGTTTAAGCAAACGGTAACCAGGGGTGTATTCATTGCACAAAGCAAAATGTTCTAGTTGCAAAATGTTTCCTTCACACGTAACGAAACAGGAAGGAATCTTCCTGACATTGCCCAATAGCAACTGTTTAACAAAACGTTTTTGCAACTAGAGCGTTTAGTTTCACAGAATGAATACACCCCAAGTAACCAGGCTATCATGAAGAGCTCCAGATACGGAGAAACAAATAGAGATGAATGGAGTCTGTGGTAGCTGTATACTCTATCCAGTCATGGCATAGCTTCATAACAACACTTTATCTTCAAGCCACTCAAAACAGAAATAGAACCTAACTTCTTTTTCCAGGGCTTTACCTTACTGGCGGCTCATTGACCTAATTCCAGACCTTGACCTTTGAATGGATTGATTTGGGGGGATTTTCTTGGTCATGGCAACCTATGATAATGTTCGGCTAGTGCATGACATATAAAAACTCCTCTCCGTCTGTAGTGAATGATGGCCAGTGATCCAAATCAGTCAACATCAAATTTCTTAGTTTGACGTCAAATGTCTTGACATTTAATATCAAACATCTGCGCAAAGGTTTAGGTGAGTGATACGAAGAACGGTGAAAATATACCCTAATCAAAGGCTTGGGTGCAGAGGAATTCCCTTTCTGAAAGGAGACAGTGGTTTGACTATATTTAAACACTTAAATGTAAAGATGTGTTCTGGGCGTGCTGTCTCTTCTGTCATGACCGGCACCCTGTCCTTCTATTCCTCCCTCCGTCTGATTTAGAAGTGGTACGTGCCTCGTCACTAGCAGCGCCTCTATCTCCTCTCTTTGATCCATACGTGTGGGGACGAAAACAAAGGCAGGCCTCTCAATCAGGATACGCAGAGACTCAGAGTTGCCTGTTTACTGTATCGTTCCTGGTGATTTAATCATGCTCTCCCAAACAACAGATGATTATCTCTGAGTAGCCTGAAGTGCCCTAGCATTGCAGAGTTCACGATTTGCTGTGGGAAATCAAAAGGATTCATTAAGGGACACGTCCAGAGCTTTTGGATGCATACTTCATGTAATGTCAGCGCAGTGTATGTAACAGGATGTGATAGCGAGAGTGGAGAAGATGCGCATGGTCGAATACAGTATGGAGAGGCACACAGGGGCCTCACCAGTGGTCGGTGGTTAGGGTTGAGTTCCGTTAATAATTATATTGCTGTCCTTCACCTGGAACTGCATGAAATGCACTTCTCTTTGCATGTCGTCATACCGGGGGCTGGGGCCTTACTGGAGAACAACTGAATCCATGTTGGTGTGCTACTCATTCTCTATAGGTGGCTGACTGAATGAGACTATAATGTATCTCACAATTAATTCCGTCCTAATTGAATTTGCTTGATACATTGAAGTGTAGTAATTTAAGGTTTTAGTGGGTCAGTTCATCATGCACTGAATGGGTTGTTTTGCAGTTTTGTCACTGATCTGTTCTGGACTGTCATTTAATTACAGTGAGCACCCATAATTTTGCTGATTTATTGCTGACAATCGCTCTCAATGGAATCCAATCAAAAATCCGGGGATGGACTGACGGGCATGCAGAAAGAGGCCTCACTGCGCGCACTCACTCAGCGCACAGGATATCAATTACTGCAGGTAGGAACCAGACCTCAAGGAGTCAGGGCTTTCACTCAGGTAATGGCCAATGTACAGTGTTTGGATGCTATCACAAGCCAGAGAGGTGGGAAAAGATGCGGTTAGGATATAAATCAAAGTGTCTCTGGAAAGTTTCAAACCTATTACAGTGTATGTGTGAATGTGTGTGAAAAACTTATGCCCAGGCACATTCATAGTGTAACTAGGGCACCACCTTGTGGTGGAATAGGATAGTGACAGTAGCCTTTCTTACAGATGCATTCTGGTCCACGGCGAATTTGTTTTGCACAGGGTTCTACAGCTCATACATTTTTGTCCAGCCAATTTTGGCACAACAACAAAATCATAGCAAATGAAGATATATAGGATTTCTCTATGAATGCTCAAATCTGTCATTTGAAATGAAACCCATGTCACAAAGGCATTTAACTGGAAAGATCACATATTAAACACTGTCCAGCACTATTTACTCAGCATTTTTAACAAATTCCTATTGTCTCCATAGGAGAATGGTCAGAGGAGGTATGGTGGACCCCCTCCAGGCTGGGAAGGCCCTCCACCAGAGAGGGGCAGTGAGATCTTTGTTGGGAAATTGCCCAGAGACCTCTTTGAGGATGAGCTCGTCCCACTCTGTGAGAAGGTAAGTTACATTTGCCATTGAATTTTCACCCAACCGGTGAGCTTCCCCTGACACCTTGATACATTACTTTATGGTAATTATGCACATCTCACACTTTATTTGTATGTTAGTTTGGTTCTTGTTATTTGTCATTTTGTATTACCTGGTTGGTTGTATATGCTGGTGCTTTTGTGTCCATTCTTTGTGTTTAAAAAAGCTATAAAATTACTTCATCTTACTTGCCTTAAATAACATTGTCTTCAATAAAAAGAATGAATATTTACCAATTAAAAATGATCCCCGTATGTTCCTCTCCTCCAAATGTCTTTTCATTCACAGTTTGGGAAGATCTATGAGGTTCGGATGATGATGGACTTTAATGGCAATAATCGGGGTTATGCATTTGTTACCTTCACCAACAAAAATGAAGCCAAGACAGCCATGAAACAGCTTAATAACTATGAAATCAGGTTGGTAACATAACACTACAATCTACTGTAAAATGTAGGAACGTACGACCTAGCCTGATGGTCACAAGTCATGAAAACCTCAATGCAGAACCAACAACTCGTAATTCATCACCACACAGCAATAACGATTTCATTTTCTACATTAACTGAATATATTTTTCTATGAAATCTAATCCAATAAGATTATTTTTCAGGAACGGACGGCTTCTGGGAGTCTGTGCCAGTGTGGATAACTGTCGTTTGTTTGTGGGAGGCATCCCCAAATCCAAAAAGAGAGAAGAAATCCTGACAGAGATGAAGAAGGTGACAGACGGGGTGTTGGAGGTCATCGTTTACCCAAGTGCTGCAGACAAGACCAAGAACAGGGGATTTGCCTTTGTGGAGTACGAGAGTCACCGTGCTGCAGCGATGGCCAGAAGGAAACTCCTACCAGGTACTGGACAGTTTATGCTAGTACCAGTCACAGGACTGAGAATCAGTCTAATACAACATAACCTTATGCTACGGTACATCATACCAGCACTAGAAGTGACCCCCTGTTCTAGGCAGGATTCAGTTGTGGGGACACGCCATCGCAGTGGACTGGGCAGAGCCAGAAGTGGAAGTGGATGAGGACACCATGGCGACCGTGAAGATTCTCTATGTGAGGAACTTGATGCTGGCCACAACAGAAGAGACCATCGAGAAGGAGTTCAACAGTATCAAACCGGGCAAGTTCTGTTACGGCAGAGCCGGTGTTCGACAGCAGAACGTCGTGGTGCGTCTGTATGTGACCGTGTGGGTTTTAGTGGAGTTAATAAGCAAATGTATGTTAATGATCAACAGGGGCTGTGGAAAGAGTGAAGAAGATCAGAGATTACGCCTTTGTCCATTTCACCCACAGAGAGGATGCTATAAGTGCTATGAATGCACTGAACGGAAAGGTAAAATATCAAACCCTTTCACACCGCTCCCCACTTTCTCCCATCTAATGTTTCATCTAACCGCGTCACCAGTGAATCCCAGAGAATGTAGCGTCGCGGTGACACGTGATTCAAATCGCTAGTGACTCGTTGTCTAGACATTCGATGACTGAAGCTCATGCGGGGAATCAGACTCGCAGCCCTGAATCAAACTCTAGCCACCGAGCCGCGAGAATCAGTCAACATCATACATCGATGCGTTATTCAGCCGCGGGTCCTAAATCTCTGCTCACCCCCTAGCTGGTGGACGGCTCGCCCGTGGAGGTGACCCTGGCCAAACCGGTCGATAAGGACAGCTATGTGCGCTACACCCGTGGCACCGGCGGACGAGGCGGAGCCCTCGTCCAGGGAGAGTACACCTACACCCTGGGCCAGGTGTATGACCCCACAGCAGCCTACCTAGGCGCGCCCGTGTTCTACGCCCCCCAGGCGTATGCGGCTATTCCTAATCAGTTCCGCTTCCCCAGTGCTAAGGGACACGTTGCCACTCGTGGCTTGGTGCGCACGCCCTCGGTCAGAGGTGGGTACCAACGCTTATTTACTTCTCCTCAGATAATCAGTGAGACATAGATAAAGCTCTGGAAAAAATGAAGAGACCACTGCAAATTTTTATTTCCTTTCTAAAAATAGCTTTCAATTTGCAGGATTTTCTTAGTTTGAAACCTTCTGTTCCTCACTCAAAACCTTCCTTTTCGACTTTTTTGGAAAGGGAAAAAAGGTGCAGTGGTCAATTTTTTTTCCAAAGCTGTGCATATGCCAATTCATCTACAAATCTTTGAGTGTTTTATTTGATTATAGGTTTTTGCTGTGATCACTTGAGAAATCCAAATCCATGAAATTGAAATAGCTTTGGCCCTTTTGCAAAGAATCGTTTGACTAAAACCATGTCGATTCATTTTTGTCTGGAACACATACAATATGTTTTTGAATTTAGGTTTGGTTTCCTAACATCATTACCTTTTTCTCATGAATTTAGATGTACAGTGGGTATGAATTATGAATGCTGTACTTCTTTATTTACATTAGTAAGATTTTGGACTGTAATTAAAAAAAATTGCTCTCCATGGCTGCATATTACAGTCTAGTATGACAAGTAGATTAATTCAATCAAGTTGAATCAAAAATGGAATCACTAAATTTACTGACAATCCCAAAAAATCAAAACAACACCACAGCTTAAAGCAATGAAAACAGCTGTACTATGTTGGCCTGGATGACTGCATGATCAATGTTAAAGTCTTGATTTTCTTCCCAGGTGATTTCTGGTGATTTGATTCGGTTTAATACCTTCTTGCATTCCTAGAAATTTACATGAATGTACCTGTAGGGGCAGCAGGTGTGCGCGGGATGGGTGGTCGCGGTTACCTTGCCTACACAGGTGTAGGCCGAGGCTGTGCCACCTATCAGCTAAAGACGGAAAAGCGTGCCGACGACAAGCTTTTTGACCTGCTGCCAGGCATGGAGCTCACGCCACTAAACCCTGTGTCTATGAAGCCCCCGGGTATCAAACACGCACCACAGGTACACACGTCCTGGACAGGAAATAACTGACAACCGCTCCGTGATGAGCAATAAATATGCAAGCCTGCGCACACACACAATTTCTAATTAAACATAGTATTTTTCAGAAAAAGTATGTCCGAAGTTTTGTAAAAAATTGATATGTATCGATTAATATGTCTTCCTCCAGATTTTGGAGGATGTGTGTCAAAAGAACAACTGGGGGCAACCAGTTTACCAGCTTCACTCAGCCATCGGACCTGATCAAAGGCAACTGTTCCTCTACAAAGTCACCATCCCGGCTCTGGCCACGCAATACCCCAATGTGTAAGTACCACAGCCATCCCAATTGATTATACTGGACACATCTGTTGTGTTTGTAGCAGTTATGAATTGTGCTATGTGTTATGAATTGCTTCAGTGGACTTTGTGTTATGAACCCTAACAGCAAAACTTTCTCCTGTAGCAAATCTCTGGCTTTGCTCCTTTGGGATAATATGAGCCTCTAACCCTCCCTCACCTTTCTTCCGGTCTGTCTCTCTGGCCCCTAGGCATCCATTCACCCCAGCTAAGCTGTGTACAGCTGTTGATGAGGCCAAGGTCCACGCTGCGGAGCATGCCTTGCAGACCCTGGGTCTGCAGACAGAGGGCGCTGAAGCTACATTCCCAGGTATGTGAAGGTCTGTAAGACAAATCAACCGGTTCTAGGTTGCTAACCTAGAACCTCAGAGAAACTGCTCTGAAACAGTCACTTTGACTGTGAGACGTTCTATTGAGAAACTGAAGCATACTGTCGTATGCCCGTTCAACCTATGTACTTTGTCATGACCTGCAGGTTACACAATAGCCAGCACGTCAGCCTCTGTAGCTGCCGCCCAGCTCAAACAGGCTGTCTCCCTGGGTCAGGACCTGGCAGCATACACTACCTATGAGGGCTACCCCGCCTTTGCCGTGACAACCCGCGGAGATGGTTACGGAGTGTTCTAGAGGCCAAGGCCTCATCTCAGTCACTTGCATTCGTTCTTAATATTTACATTTATAGGCCATGTATGTAGATTTTCAGACACTATCTATCCACTATGTATATTTCATTCAGTTGTTATCCATTTAGTTGTAGAGGACCAAAATGTGACGTTGTAGAGAATGCAAATTCACATTTTTAGTTTTTGTGTTATTTTGTATTTCACTATTATTTTAACATCCTTGAATTTTTTAAGCTCATATTTTATGACACAGCTGCTTTGGTTCATAGTGACAGACAAGTGGTCTTACTACAGGACACAGTAGTGGTGGAGAGAGTAGTGTCAATTTTCCCTAAAACATTATTTACATTTCCATATAAATCATTAATAGAAATATGTCAGGGATACCATTTCTGCCTTACTTTTAATGTTGACCTTCACTTCCTACCTAAGTGTGTTTGAAGTACATTTTGATGTTGTTGCACAATTGTACATTTTTAGGCTAAAAACTGGTGTGGTTCATTCACTTTTGATGGAAAGATGTTTATTTTGTGCTATTTCCTGTCTCAGTATTTACAAATGCAAACAACTTTTGTTTCCCTTTCTTTTCAATGTTATAAGTGTGCAGAAAATGAAATACATCCAAAAGCTGTGAAGCTGAACTGCCTTTTTTAATATTTTTAAGGTTTCTTGTCTATGGAAATGTGTCTGTTTTAGTCATGGGATATTTATTGTCAAAATGTATGGTTTTACATTGAAAAACATGTTTGGAGTGTAAGCTATGGACAATCATATTGGACAAAGACCAGTGTCATTCCAGTTTGCAGATATTCTTTGTTGCCTTAAACTAAACCTTGGCTTGTGAACATGGATACTGGAAGTGTCAACACATTTATCAGGGCACAAAACAGGGCCAAGCAGTGACAGTATTAAAGTGTGTATAGCACTTAGAACTTATTTTTATACCAGAAATCCAACACTGTATAGTATAGTTATTATGTTTTTGGACTTTTCAAATTCTCTGTGCCTCAATAATTGATCTGAAATCCCGAAAAAGCAAATCAATAAGGGAGAACCAAGTTGGAACTGTAAGGAGAAATGGAAACTGTTTTGTGAAACAACATTAGTGGTAGTGCTTGGGTAATTCTAACATGTCATTCATTGTAATGACCTGTGAAAAATAAAACAAATTACCTTTTCAAACTTGCTATATCCACTTTATTGAATACACTTTTCTTCTACACAAAATTAAGAAATTATCAACATTTCCAGAATGCATAAAAATTTAGCATATAATGGCATACTGAAAACCTGTGAAGAGCACATAACATTTTTAAACCTGAGTTTTGGTGACATGAAAAGAATACAGTGGCGTTTTTGTCATAATGTTATATCATTTTTTTTTATCATCTGTTCAGTAATGCAGAATAACCATGATAACTATGGGATTTTGCCTAAATTAATAAGATTTTGAACTAACTAAACAAGACCAATTTCCCATAACCTTGTTATCTGCAAGTCTAGAAGAAACACACCGCATCTCTAAGTCTGGCGTACTAAAAATCCCCAAAAGGTGAGATCAGCAGCCACTGAAATATTTCCCACAACACCCTACTGAGCGCAGCCCAAATGTGGCAGGTAAACTCATACCAATGGCACATACATAGGAACATGGATGTTGTTTGGTGCTTCATACCTTACAGGCATTTTACTGGGTTGACATAGAGAAGATATAGAATCCTCATGTTAGGGTTGATTAAGTGTAGACCATAGTGTCTTCCTCACTGATCAGAGGTCAGTAATAACTGTTTTATTTGGAGACTCTGAACACATCTGACGCACCCTCGTACGCTGTGATGACAGTGTCAAAGATCCCCTTGCGCTGCTTGTAGTGTCCAAAGTGGCGGATCCTGTAGGAGCCAGGCTCGGCTGACAGGGGGATATGCCATTCAATGGTGGTGTTGCTCTCCGCTCCATCCTTCACCCAGTGAAACCTATTGAAAGAAGAGACAGGAGAGAGGGACAAAGAATTAGCAGAAAAAGGACAAGAGGAAGAAGGAAAAGACAAGAACATAAACGAGTCCCGACACACACCTCTGAGGGCGTCTGGATGATGTCGTCTGAGCTGATTACAGACTAAACTTGTTAGGGCGGTTGACACAGCAGAGCTCAGGTCTCTTGTCTTACATGACCGGACCTGTCACGCTGAGGCACACTCAACGTGGCCGCACACAAATGGGGACTAACAGTGGCTCTGAAGACAGCTCATAACCAACCAATGCGTATATAGGGCTCTTACGTTTACAGTGGAAACTATAGTCAACTTCTTACTTGATTCTCAGGCATCTCAGTCGATGGAAACCCGTTGTTGGCTTTCTTATGTATTATTTATCATCTTCAGGTGCATATTTAGCATAATTATATTTCAATTATTATTTATTCAAATGATGTGGCAAATTTGATATTGCTGACTCATTCCAGGCTTAATCACTGAGAGGTCCTTGAGAGATAAGGGCTGATTTGAATAACGCCAAATAAGCATTGTTCGTTTGCCAGATACAATTACAGAGTTCCTGGCTTTGCTATTATATCCATCTGATCAGTTTCAATAGTTATAGGCCATCACATCCTCATGAAATTGATTGCGTCTGATATCAAGTGTAGGAAACGAGGAGCTTGAATTAACAGGAAGTACTGTACCTTGTCTCCCAAGATGCATCGGTATGAACAACCTCCCATTTTGCTGTGCTGTTGTGATATTTCTCCACAGTGACAAAAGTATTGTCCCTCTGAAATGACAATGGGTCAATGATGACGAGATGCCCGGAGAAGCATAATGCAATCTAGTCAAATGTAGGGTTCCTGTCTCACCATGTCTCCCGAGTGTCTTGGATTCCCTGCTACAAATGTTACAGAGGCCACCTCGCCCTGTGGTGATACAGCACGTGAACACACTTTGAAATACATTCATAACCTGAGGAGATTATGCACCGATGCTGTGAACGCATCAAACTAAATACATCTGCTCCCAGCATTTTGACCCCAGTCAGACTTACCAGCCTGTACTCTGGGTCCACTTGCTGTAAAGCCTCTCCAAAAGTGGTGTTGACTGGCTTTTTGTCTACAGGTGCAGCTGGAAGCAAATTGAACAGTTGATCATTCGTGAAGAAAGGAGGTTCAGGACCCTTGGGCAGCTCTTGCTCTTTCCCCTGTGAGCATACAGCAGGAGATGTTGAGATATAGTTAGCCGGTAAATGACATTCACTGTTGCATGGGATGGTGCATGAATGTATGTATGTGTGGACTGGATGTGCTTCTTACCTCTGCAATGGCCTTGGCCAGGCCTCTAAACTTCTGGATGTATGCCGAGAGCGTATGAGGCCCGAAGATGGTGGACGCACCTTCGTAACGCTGGATCTGCGTAGAACTAGGTTAATCAGTGCCTATGGGCTCTTCTGTGATCACGGATCTGACGTTACATATTATGTCTCTCATACCTGATACTCTTCATATGTGGTGATGTAATGAGTGTAGATGTTACACAGGCCAGCAACAACCACCTCTGTGTTATGGAATGTGCCCTGGGCCTCCAGTTCCTGATCACCAAAACACAAACCAGTATTAGGAATCTGTATGACAGATATCCAAAGTCAAACCATAAAAAATGCAGAAATAATATTCCAAGCAGATTATTGATTTGAGGGAAAAAAATCGTATTTACAAGAACAATAGTAGAAATTGTTAGCACTACAGGGATGAACAGAAATAAATAAACCATGGATCACTGAAAGGCTTCTGTGCTCGTCTGTCATTAGAACGGACATCAGACCATTCCACTTCGCCCCAAAATAGTTAATCAGTTTTATAATGGTCGACATGCAGTCTTTAAAATGAAAATGTTTTATTACTATTGAATGTCAAATTCATCCATTTTAAATCAAAACATAGTTATTGATTCCAAATATATTTTTCTTTTAATTGTTTATATGAAATACAAGGTTAGGTTTTTCTTGTATTTTGACTATAAAGTATAAATGAAATAATGGTTCAAAGGATTTATCTGAAAATGTTACTTCCACTGGGAATACATTTATAAATTAAATGATCTCAGCTCAATTAATTGTAATCTTTACAAAACATTTTTGTTAATGATTAACTTAATTTACTACTTTACGTTAATGATTGTAAAACAATCTATATGGTATAACCTGTATTTTTAAGTTTATTAATGTTGATTTGTTTATTAGTCTTGCATACAGCCCAGCAGGCCTTTTTAAATAAATGTATGTGATACCTATCCACGAGTGTGTTTGTTAGTGAAGCAGACATGCTCATTACACTCAAAGCCTGAAAAACTTTCAAACTTTCAACAAATGAGTGCTAATTAAACTAATATTCTATACAAAATATAAAAAAAATGTGTTAATGCCAATTCATCTTCTATATTGTGGTCTTTAATCCATGGCTCCTGGACAATACCAGCCAAGCAATTCACAGTTGGCATGTTTTTGAAGTGTTAAATATTACCAAATGTAATCCAGCTGGGAGTGCGTCCAACAATTCTAATGTTTTATCACCCAGAATCTGCATTCGGACTGTGAAGGTGAAATGAAAAGCTAAGCTACTTCATCTGGAACAAGCCACTCAGTAATGGGTGGAATATATTCAACTGCTTTTAGATTGGATTAGCTTAGAAAAATGAAGAGGATAAATGACTATACTTTTCAAGATACAACATAAAGTAATCAATGCCCATGGAGAACCAGTTCTCAGAACAAACCCTTCTGAAAATCAATGATGCCGTGTTCTGGATCATTCCTTGTGCCATATGGCTTTCACTATGCCAGGTGTGTCTCGGCTTGTGTCATGCTTTGGCTGCCCTTGTCAGTTCCTGTTTTTGCTATCACTGTTTTCGACATCCCCCAGTTGCTCTGGGAGGCAGACTGCATATCAGCAAAAGTTGGATGTCAGCGTTAATGTCCTTGCCATGTCCTTAATTTAGCCTGATTCGGTGGTTTACAGGCAGGTCAAAATATACATATTCTGAGATCTTTCGATTGTGAAAGCTCCATGTCATCCAGGCAATTTCACTGCGCCACCCTCAGACTATACACTTGTGCTGCATAGTGCCAGAGCATTTTGGCATTACATTTTTCTTACAGACCGAGTGGTTGAGATTTTGCTTGTGGACGGACTGGAAGGAAGTCCAGGTTTGGAGGAATATGTCTCAGTGGTTTCAGTTTCTTACAAACTGTCTTCTTGTTTGTTCTGATTTAATGTATGATACTGAAAACTACCTGGTTGAGACATTACTCTGCTGTAATGGCACGGAGGTGTATTTCATACAACTGGTGGGAATAGAGACGGATGGAATGCTAGCGAGTGACCCTGCTAAAAAAAACACAAAATATCATGCAAAAGAGTGACAGCACGTTACCTCAGCACTAGGCTGGACATCTATCAAAGAGAGTGACAGCACGTTACCTCAGCACTAGGCTGGACATCTATCAAAGAGAGTGACAGCACGTTACCTCAGCACTAGGCTGGACATCTGTCAAAGAGAGTGACAGCACGTTACCTCAGCACTAGGCTGGACATCTATCAAACAGAGTGACAGCACGTTACCTCAGCACTAGGCTGGACATCTATCAAACAGAGTGACAGCACGTTACCTCAGCACTAGGCTGGACATCTATCAAACAGAGTGACAGCACGTTACCTCAGCACTAGGCTGGACATCTATCAAAGAGAGTGACAGCACGTTACCTCAGCACTAAGCTGGACATCTATCAAAGAGAGTTGCAGGCTGAGCTCTAATGAGCAGTGGTCCCTATGTGGTTAATTTGTGCTACAGCTAACAAATAAGCCCTCCTGTATGGGACGGTTTCCGCAAGTGGGCCATTTTGGTCAGTTTGAGACCAATACAGGCTTTATTTGGAGAAGCAGGAACAACAAGGGCTAAATCCAGTGTCAGAAGTTTAGCAAAAAAAATTGTCTATTCACAACTTTCCAAAATGTGGATAATTTCGATTATCTGCAGTAAAATTGAGGTACAGTGCTCTGCTTTCTTCACTGGGTCTTAGCCACTCTGATTCGATCAGCGTGTTACTACATGAAATGTGTGTCTGTGTCACTGTGTACCTTTGCATGCATGTGTGTGATACCTCACCTGCTTGACAGCCTCTCTTATCCTCCTCCCTGACATTGTGCTGTAAGACAAATGTTAAGTAAACAATTTCATACCAATCTTTTAACACGTCAGCTGAACAAACACTGTCAACCATCGGTTTTGTTTCCTCTCCAAAACAGGTTTGATTTGTGTTGTACTTTCAACGTGCACCTGAAAGTGTAACCGGCAACCACAAAGCCACCATAGATATTAGAACAACGCTTTAAATATACATGCGTACAACCATTGCCCAAAACTGACTCACAGTCCCCTAGCTCTAGTCACATTTTCCATGACAGCATGGGCAGAAAAATGTAATCAGAGCCTATTACGGTCAGACACACACAAACACACACTACTGTGGAGCCTCACGTCATTTCTCCAGGGATAGCCACAATAGCTAAAGGTCCTATAGTGATCATCTGGACATCCACAACACTTGGGTGCCAGGGGAGTGGCCAGTTCATCTAGGGAAAAACAGCACAGATTCAGTCAGTTCCAGCAGCTGGTGACACACTTTCCCAAGCTTAGCGACACAGCTAAATCCCATGGAAAGTCTCATGGAAAGTCTTAGGCTGCAGTGGGACATGGAAAAAGGTTTAAATATAGTAGTGCTTACCTCTCCAGTGCTAAAGAGAATAGGTTTTGGTTTGTGGCAGTCCTGTGTCTCATTGGAAGGAGCTCCCAGCAGAGCATCACGAATGCCGTCCCAAAATGGGTCACCATCAACAGCCCCTGGATTCAAATAGTATAGAGCCCTTTTCTCTGTTTAAGCCATTTTATTATGTTTTAATGCAAAACTTGAATCAACAAACATTTGCCCAACATGCTGACACTTCTTTCACTTACTGTATGATTATTCAAAGTAATAGATCAATCACGGGTTGTACCACATCAAGCCACAATTATGACAACAAAATGCTTACGTATCTCATAGCACTCTGGGGGGGATTATGGCCAAATCGTCCATGCATCACTGTAGTTTTCTTACAGTTTTTAGGTTCTTGTAGTCAAATGCATTGTTTGGTTTTCACCAGACCTATGTTGTCCAAAAAGTTCCACATTTGACTGCACATAATATTTTGGCTCCACAATATCCATAGAATGTAACCACAGAAGTCTTCACTTTTGCGTTAGTACTTGAATAATAATTTTTTGTTACTCCAGCTGTTTTCAGGTATTTTTTGGTGAGGTTGGGCATGAAAACAAATTCATTTGACCAAACTATTACAAATGTTTACCCATCAGTGCCCATCTGCATTTTTCTCCTCACTAGCAATAACAGTTTATGCACCTTTTTTAACCAAACACCAATATTGTGGATTGCAAATAAAGTGAACAAGAACATCTGATATAATAAGCTTTTTCCATGTAATATTGTATTCTTTTGGAACTGTGATATAGCATACTATAAATAAAAATCTACTAACCCTTACTACGAAGGGATGTTGTGATAGCTAAATCACGTGGCACAGCATAATAACATGACCGCTATTGGTCTTCTTTGACCATTGGTCTTCTGGGTGGAGCATAGATGTAACTGTCTATATATCGACCATAGAATCTGAAATGTCATATAGTTCAGATGGAGAGAAACTCTTCGCGATGCCATAATACCATTTGTTACTGTTGCAGTTTGTTACTGTTTGTTGATTTCGCAAGTACAAGTAACAGCCGAATCATAGAGTAAATTTACCGTTTAACTCACAGGGGGCAGCTGATGGTAGTGGATCCTGTACATATTATAAACAGCTGCATTCTGTAACCACAGCCAATCGATCTTTATGACAGGTGTTTTTGCCTACGTCTTCATGAATATTTGGTCTGGGTGGCTGATATGCAAAAGACAGCAAGGCAGAATGACAGAGGAATGGCGAAATCAATGAACCTCTCGGCCGACTCCATCTTCAACAGGGAGTTGAATATGTATCCTACACTCAGCTCAACTTAAACTATTCTCGAACCACCAGCCAGCCTAACATATATTACGAGTCAGAATATTGTGAATACTCGAGCACTGAAGTTAAATGACTAAAACAAATCAGTCTTTTATTCATTCGGAGCACATGTCTCCAGAAATGTCTGTGCAACAACCAAATGTAACTGTTGATGAAACGCAGAGGAGAGTTGCTAACCTTGTGTAAAATTGAGGTCGCCTCCTCCATCAGTGGTCCCTGCGGCGAAGCTGTGGCCCAGTGCCGGTTTACAGGTTCTGCCCTGATAGGGATACAAGCTTTATCAGCAACTTATCCTGTATCAAGATAAAATGGGTAAAACGTCTAAAGTTCGAGCGCACTGCAGTGGACATCCGGGAATCAAATGTATCCTCGAAAGTGCACTCGAAAATGATCTTTGACAATGTTGATAAAGCTCGGCACCATAAAAGTCAAAGGAGGCAGCAGAGATGATAAGCGGACTCAAAGGGCAGCCTTTGCTACATGCCAGACGCTCATCATATTGCCCCTTGTGCAATCGAACAGGTCCAGTGGTCCGGGTTCTTAGAGATTCTCACCGTGTGTGTGGAGTTGAGCTGGACAGTAACATCGGTCATGTTGACCCACTGATGAGCTGCATGGAGGGGCCCGCGCACCTCCTGATTGGCTTTACGATACAGATCCTGCATGGAACAGGCACAAGGCAACAGGACTCATCACACAGTGTTTAGGAATCATACAGCAGGTTACATCTCTCCAGTGAGTGTGACTTCACTGACTACAGCTCATCAGAAAAGTCCCACCTCTTGACATTATAACAATGGGCAAATGCCCTGAATGTGGTCTCTGCCATGCTAAAGGACTCTCTACGTGTCTTCACATGTAACAATAGCTATTTGGGTAAATAACAGTAAATAACCACTTAACTGCATTGTTAGAAGTATATAACATATATTTTTTTATAAGTTGCTTACTCTGAGACTTTCCCAGCACATACCCACATTGCCAACAGTATGGACTTTCCAAATTAAAATTATCATCCTCTTATAATTTGCTGGTAAACTATTTATTGTATACATATATTTTAGTCTATAATTACACTTCTGTGTTTGACATCTATCTGATTGTTCTCTGACAAAACAACGCATCATTAAGAGCTTGAAATCAATGTAACTTCATTTTTGATTATTCAATTTATCTCTTGATGGAAAAAATTACTGTCTATCAAGGTAAAAAGTTGTGTAAGAAGTTATTGGGAAAAAAATGAGCGTACCAGTCAATGTGACGGAGATCTTACCTTGGCCCTTTTGTAAATGTTCTCTCCTATGATTTTGGTGTTTTCAAACATGTTAGATCCTGCTGGACCCAGAGCAATACACATTTTTGTCTGAAAAGTATTAATATTATTATTAAAAGAAGCTCATGTAGGTTGGTGCCGACAGTATTTATTGCTATTGATTGTTTTTGCCTATATACACTTCTATTTTTGTATAGGATATTTACATGCTAATGCTTTTCAGTAAATATCTCATACACCATTCCATGCATTGCATTTGTTTTGTGCCAGTTATACACACCCCTCCAACTGGACAAGAGCTGTTGAGGAAATTACAGGCCTCCCCAGTGTTGGCACAGAAGGGCCCTTTGATGTTTGGGGTTGCATCCCCAAGGTTCGAAGAGGCAAAAGCAGCCACAAAGGGTCCCTGGAACAAGACAGTGTCACACATTCCAAAGCAGTGGGCCATCCTGTTTATACACTTGATTCCATAAACTACACAAAGAAACATAGATAGATATCACATATACAGTACTTCTGCTTTAATTTGCTTTTACCTTGAAGTTTACAAACAATTTTATTATTAAATGTCTTTGCCAACTCTAATACAATTGAACACACTACATTGTGGAAAAAATGCTAACGATGGGCAAAGTGCCAAACTTCAAAAACCTGCATCTACAGAGTAATCTCAGAACAACTTTCCCCTCCACAACTTTCCCCACCATCAATCACAATGTGACTGGGATGGAAAATGGCCACCAGTCACACCCCGGGTTTCTGTTATTAAATACTAATGTAGGTTTAGAGAAGGGTAATAATGGTTACTTCTCCAGGCAAGGAGCCAATGTTTTTCTCCTGTTCCAGAAGGTAAGAGGCGTAACCCACGTTATCACTGCTGACCATGCGATTGGTGTAGTTCATACTGACAGCGTGGACAGCGAACCAGCTGAAAGGGAAGGCGGCACACGTCAATAGGTCAGATACATGTGAACGCCAAAAAGAACTAATGGGTGGCAGGGTCATGAAAACAGACGACATCTCACTGGCAGAATACACTTCTGTTGACAACATCAGGCCAATGACTGGGTTACTATGATGCTCATTGAAGAGTGAAACCATATTTCTATTTACCCGAGCATGCCTACACCATCTCCATCCAGGTCTGTAAACTTCAGCAGTGTGACCTGCTTGTCTGTGTTGGCTTTATACCTGTAAAACATTAAGAAATCCTGAAACATGAACTAATAATATTAACCAGACTGGCCTGCAAGCTACAGCTTTAAAACAAAAATTTGACCAACATACTTTTTCCTCTCCTCTGCAGGGTTGTTCAGATAAGAGTGAGGACTTCGGTTTATGTTGCTCTCCTCAAGCTCTCCTTTGCTTATGTAGATTCTCCCAGGCTTTATATTCCTGTGTGCTATATCAATGCTCTAAGAGGAGAAATAATGTATTATTGTCAGACCTCAAACTCCTACTCATTTAAACTAATTGGTTTTACACGCGACACCCGAACATACATTATAATTGTGAGTAATGCAGGCACCTTGACAATTCCATTCACAATGGCTTGGATAGACGGTCTGATGTATCCTTTACTAGTGATCATAAAGAGGGTGTACTGGAAGTAACCGGCCAGACCCGAGTGTGTGTGGGTACCGCTCAGAATCACGTTGTCCTGCCTGTACAAGTTCCCGTATTTCACCTGGAGTTCCTTAAGCACCTAAAACACATTCCGTCACACAGGACACAACATTGACCACATCTTCCAACGTCTTTCGAAATCTGTCATCTCCTTCAGTTTCCTCTTTCATATTCTCAGAGCTAGTGTAGCGGAACGTGGTGCAGTACACTGTTGCTCACCTCCAGCCGTAGCCTCTGAGAGACCATGCCGATGTCTGCGGTCACAAACAACACCCTCTTGCTCCCATCATCCACAATAAAGGCCCTACTGAAGAGGCGGGTGTGGATGCCCCCAGCAGTCTGCTCCAAGTGTGCATAGCCCATCTGGAATAATGGGTTGAAGATGAACATTTACGGCACTGGTTCATTGCATTGAAGCAACCTATGGTACACAACTACAAATGACGACTCCTATGACAAACAGTATCTCATTGTCTTACGGATGGGTTTTCTCAACTGCAAACATTTTTAATATGGTACATGATCACCCAGGAGGAACATGTCCAACTGCACCGGCGCTATAAAGCTTTATCAGCATAAAAGTCTTCAACTGTTAAATATGATCGGTCGCATACAATTCCTTGTCATGTATTCAGCCTCAGACTCCTGAGGGACCATTCCCACTCACCAGGGGTATATCAGCAGGGGGGCCCGTGCAGTCGGCCCTGCCCACACCTATCAGGTACGGGTTCTCCTTTGGTTCTTCTGTAGGCTCTGGTTCCTCTGAAGTCAACAGCAGTCAATACCATCACAAATAAACTAGTCAAGTTAGACATTTGTAAATCAAACTAATGAAGACTGCATCTTTGGCACGTGGGTGAACGAACATTGATTCCTATTCCTAAATTCTTGATAAAAACCTGCTAGCGCACACTTAAACAGACACTAAAACAATGCACAAGTAAAAGGAGACAAAGTGCGATCAGCGCTTACGTGTTTGGTCTTCCCAGTGGACGGCCATGACTGTGATTAGCCCCACAGATACTGCAGTAATGGCCACAAACAAAACCATGAGGATGACCTCCAGGGAGCTCAGGCCACAGCACAAAAGCTTCCGCCGAGCCATGGTACAACACTAAGGACAGCCAACATGGTGTCAATAATATTAATAAAACCATGTGAGGAGCATCTCAAGAAGTCAAGTCTCTCAGCGTAACCTTTGAAGCAGACAAATTCTTTTCATCAGACAACAGAGGAAACGGCTCTCGAAAAAGCAAAAGGCGTGAACTAATTTAGCAACAGGAAGGAAACAGTGGAAACATTTAAAGTAGGTTCCTGCAGAATTATGTCACATCATGAGCATGATTTTTTCAGCGTAGAACACGACATCAGCGGTCAACAGGGAACCAATTCCCACTTAGCAATGCCACATATACAAAGAATCCCATACTCACAAAGGTCCAGGAAAAATGACCGCGTCTAATAGACTAACAAGGTTACTGTGCCATCCTGAATAAAGTTAAGCAGACCACCGAACAGTACAATAAATGCTATCGCAGCCTTGTCCAAGGGTGGATTGGTTACACAACTAGTAGTTATCCTTTAGAAGCACTTGTCATTCCAAAGGTCATAGATGCACACAAATGATTAGAGGGAAATAATATAAACATCACCATATTGTGCAGGAAAAGATCCATTCTTCAGCACATACAAATAAAACACATTATAATGTGGTAAAGATTATTTTATTTCCAATAGGATTCACTTCTGCCATGGATGCACCACAGTCAGCTGTTCTGGTTGGTAAACAGGGACAGTTCTGAGGTATACATTTCATTTGTAGGAATGGGCAGTCTTCATCAGTAAGCGTTCAAATGAATGGGTGAGCGTGTCAAACTTCTGACTGGTACTGCATTTGGCATGATAGACAAGACCTCACTGAGCAACACAAATATTGTAATAAATAAATCAATAGAAAATATGAAATGTTGAAACTGCCTTTGAAGATTTACATGATTCTTTACATTCAGAAATGAGGAGGAAATGTAGTGGAGTCATAACTGTGTGCACTATATTGGCTCTCAGGTTCATTTCAGCACCCTCATATTTGATCATGTCTAAATACTTTGAAACTATGATTCAACATAAATACATGAATAAGGGCACCAATACATTTAATATACATTACATTTCAGTCATTGAGCTCTCTTATCCAAGGCAAATTACAGAGACATTTTTGTTAATTGCCTTCACCAAAAGCACAACAACAGAAGGTTTCCCTTGGTCAGTTTGGGGATTCAGAACAGACATTTCGGTGTCCGACCCAAAACACTAGGCTATCTGTTGCATTATATAATAACAAAAGCAAAGGCACTGTGGAACATTAATAGCAAATACTTATACCCTTCTGGCTGTCTTTAGACTCCAATCTGTAAAAATGTAAAGTATTTGTTAAAAAAATAAACACTATATGGTTAGACATTTTTTTGCGCCTTGGCTGAGGTTAGTTTATATGGCTACCAAACCTTCTCGCTGTCAGTTCTAAATGCTACAGCACTTATTTGAAACAAAACGTGCCAAAACATTTGAGAATGATAACACCTAACATTTTGAACATACCCCCAATGGCAAACAAGATTACCTCAATGTTTCACTAATTCAATTTTAATAATGGATTATCCGCAATTTGACAATTTCTCAGGGAGCGATTACCATTGACCGATACAGTAGCATTTACCAGAGCTAGCTGAAAAGATCTGGAATTGAGAATAAAATATTTGCGATGCACCTCCTGAACACTTTTGCAGTATTCAGAGCAGCCTCAAGAGGACCCACTCTTGACTGTTTTCCAAAATGAAATGTTTTGGATGAACTGACAGCTTGGACAGATGGTCATTTGGCTACCAAGTAGGAATGCACTATTTTGTTACTGTAGAAAGCTGAAGGAAGATGGACCAACATCAGAGTTCAACAGATAGGGCATCAGGTTGTCAGATGTGGCACTTTGAGGAGACCACCACCATGTCGTCCTGGGTGTATCACGGACTATCCACGTCCATCCGGCTGTACTTTACTTAACTCCACTGAGCTGGCCGCCATGTAAGTGGCATCTGGTAGTTCTGAGGGATGATGCCTTGAACATTCTGTTCCAGGTATTGGAAAAATCTGTACCACCAAACCCTAGAGAAAAAGTTGTTCTGTGAAAATTCCTTTAGCACCTGCGAAACAAATTAAATGCTCATGAATAACACCACCCCATAATTTCTGATTCAGTTTAAACATATAAGTATACCAAACACAAAAGCTGATACTGAAGTCCAACTAATCTATTCTATATGTTCTAACTAGACTCCAAAGGATATACATAGTTGATTTATGTACATATACATATATGCGTACTTGCTGGTTGGCCATGGTGTGGTACCACCAGAACAGGCGTGTTGTGATAAAGTATGCTACCACAACATCTATAGAGTAGTGGTCATGAGCCAGGAGAATGCAGAAAAGTCCTACAGCACAGAGCATCCAGCAGATCCAATGGTACCACCAGAACCTTTTCGGGGAATCTGTGTGAAACAGAGAAGGAAAGACCTTTGATCAGTCACTCACACATCAGAGCCACTGTCTTACAAAACACCACCAGCTGTTTCTGTTAGCCAAAATCAAACATTACAGTGATGCTGTGAAGCATACAGTACTTACACTCTTTAATGAAGAGATAAGTAAGTGTCAACATGACTGTGTGGCCACTGTAAAGGTAGTCCCCACACATATGGTGGGATCCAGTGATGGTCAGGCCTCCTCCTGCCATCATCTTCATCACTCTGCGCATTTGCGCCTCCCAGTCACCAAACAGCTACAATATAAGTTTGTCAGATTAGTGTGACCGATGATTGAAAACACAGCCCCTAAGCTAATAGGTTAGCCAACTAGCTAACTTTAGCAACAACCAGTAGGAATGCTAATACATACCCTACGAATGTTAAGATATACTAATGTAACATATACTAAATGAAAGGAGACCAATGTCGTTGAATATGTTACGTCTACTCCTCAGACCAGGCTGCCCTGTATAACATATGGTGTCCTTCCGTTAAGTTGAAGTAGGTCACAGCCCCTCCCCTAAAACTAGGTTTATACTGTTACTGAGAGTAGCTTAACACAGGAAGAACACTCATAGAACACACAGTGAAACCCCACCCCACAGCCTCATGTCATGACTAAACAGACAAGCTAAAAGTAGGGAACACTGATGTTAAAGGTTTCCTCAGTAAGAGAAGCCATGCACAGTCAAATACATTTCATCATCATTTTCATAAAAAATTTGATTAACCAAAAAAGGGCACGACTTTCAACACTGGACCAATGACATGATCTGAAAGTGAAGGACCTTAATACCACAGATGTTCAGCTGTAGTACAGCACAGACACGGATAAGGTTACCTCCCAATGTTGGCAAAGCACTACAAAAATTCTTAACTTTGCCAGTGACCATCAAAAGTGGAAAGAACTTTTCCCAAGATTTCTTTGGTAAAAGATCAACAGGAATAAACAATGAATCCAGAAAGAACAATCACCAATTGCCCTCAAAATCAACATAAAGACAAGAACTGGTGATAAAGTTAAAATGACCAATAAATGAAACCAACCGACAATACCTCTGGGTCTAGGGAGAGATGATAAGTACCTTAGGAGAGCACTTGAAATGCATCCCGGGAACAGGGAGTGTGGTGACATACATGGTGATGCACCTATATAGGTAGAGTGTGCCAACAATGAAGAAGAACCGACGACCAATGATGGACCTGAGGGCAAGACAGTCGTACATAAAGAATCAAAACATTGTTCTCACCACAAAATCAGCACATCACAAAACATTGTACCATGGCGTGGATCATTCAATACAATATGGATCATTCAGGTTATTATAAGTTATGTCAATATACATATTATTTACCTATATTTTAATAGTGCCCACTGCAGAAGCCAAAGCCCGACCAGAATCATGCCATTGATTTCACATATAGAGAAAGCCCAGTCGACTCTACCAAAAAAGTCAAAGAACTTGTCTGGCAGGGGTGGAGTTGCTTCCTTGGAAGGCACACGTTCGTGGACTATTGAGATCATGATGGTGGTAGAGATGAAGCAGATGATGGCGTAGACAAAAGCCACACCGGTCTTCCCCCACTCCTCGGGGAACGGAGAGTGGGTGATCTCAGGCAATCGGATCTGAACATGCTCCTTGTGGAATCCATTGACCAGGCCGTTCCTCTTGGGCTTGTTCCCACCAGCCTCACTGTTGATGGTCAAAATGGCATGTCCATTGGCATGCCCGTTTTTATGTGCCTCAATGTGGCGCTCTATCGTGAGAGTCTGCATCTTATCCAAAAGCTGTTTTCCTCCATCGGAGGTGACAAGGGCCAGCGGGGGCACCTGGAAGTCTGCCTTTGAGAGCTGCAGGAGGCCCTGGCCATTCTGGTGGTGGAAGGCCTCGGAATATTCCTGCAATCCCTCGTCATTAAGCCATTGGAGCACATCCTCCGTCGACCATTCAGCAACTTCCTTCATGTCAACCTGTGGTGTATGTGATGCAAACCAAGAGACCGACCAGGGTAGAGTCTAGATGTGTTCACGACTCGGTCAAACAAATCCAGAGTACTCAAGTCACACTCATCATGTTGTAGGGACATTGGGTGCCACCAATACCTGGAGGGCCCAGTCAGTCTTATCTAGAGGTTATTCCATCTTTCCGAGGTTTGGAATTGAGCTTGAAGTGTTTTGATGCAGTAACGCTTGTGCTAAAATGGGAGAACCCCCCATCCCCAATAAAATTAGCATGTATTCAAAATAGTTCATAACATTTAAATTAAATAATTAAAAACAGGACTTGTTGCTTTGAAACTAAAGTAAGTGCTGAAACTGCAATCAATTAAAATGTTATACAAAAGTAGTAAAACAGCTAGATCATAACTGCACACTATGGTTTTATATCCCTTCCAAGCGTAACAAATACTGTAACTCTTATTACAAGTTTATTTTTCTACATGATATATATCACGAATCCTTTATTTAGTTATACAGTGAACTAAAACGACTGAATCATTTTACTGCAATATTGTTAGCGCGCAGACAGAACTATGGAATGTTGAACTTTAGCATAGGCTGCCGTTCAGGACATGAGACTTCTATGTTTCAGTAATATGGTAATATGGTAGTTTTGAAACTATCCCTTTGAAATTACAAGATTGCTACAAGGGATTTTGTGTGAGGAATTAGATCACAACTACATACACTTACTTCATAAACTCAAGAGACAATTTCTGATATTGCTCTTGTATCTACAGCAGAGAACGAGAATTCTGTTTCAAGTCGTACATTTACAATACGAGATGCCCATCGTCAAAACGCTTCACACGGCTGCATCCGGAATCACTGACGGATAAAAAGAACGTGTTACCTTGTTTAAAAAGAACGTGTTACCTTGTTGATGCCGCCGTTCCGTTGTCGTATAAACAACCCAAATCGGAACATACGCTGTTCCTTGGCAGAAATAAAACAGTCTAAAAGGAGGCTACTATATATGAAGCACAGCTATGTGCTTTAGATGAAGCCAACAGCTCCGCGGAAGGCATTCGAAAATCTCGGTCTGTGGAGTATGGTTTCAGGGTGGGGCAACTGTTTACAAATCGGTCTTACTATAACTTTGAGCCAGGGCGTTAGTATCCACATCATCTGTTTCACATTAGCAAAAGGCTGCAGCCCCGAAAACTTAGCATGAGTCGGCGCCACATCGCCAGATAAATAAGCTACGTCAGACGGTCTTGTCTTATCCTTATCATCTCAATATCTGCGATTCGACACAGCAGATGTACTATACAATATATCGTCAGCTGACATTACTTCCTTTTTTGTGCTCAATATAGAAAACTATAATATAACTTTTGTGCCAAATTGGACAATATGTCTAGTGGTGTGACTGGTTAATTTTGAATGAATACATTCAATGTAGTTTTAACAAGCAGTAACTCAAAATGTACTCAAGAAATTTCCCCTTTGTGTGTTATCTGAACCAACGTCCGAAATTGGGTGAATAAACCATTTTATTGGGGGATCACGCACATTGAGCAAGTAGGCCTACATATGACACCTTCTGGATATGTTGGACCTGTTTTTAGTTTAAAATGTTATGTTAGGGTGAAATGAAATTAAAAGTATTACTGTTAAGAATTAAAAAGCTCAATACAGCCTGAGATTTCCCTGTATTTACTAGTGTGCATGCAAAGTGACTATTTGAATAACTCGTGAATAGCCTACAGAACCTAAAACTTCTGGTTTCATCTGCTCAGGTTTCTAAAAGTGTGTAAGGAAGTGTGAGGAGATGCAGAGATCTGAAGGCATGGAGCTCGCCCCGTCTGAAGACTTTATCAGACTTTACCACTGCTGTCATGTAGACATTTTTGTGGCCCTTAGCCTAGCCAACCGATACCAAAGGATCCCCCAGGGGGATGGGGCAGTAGATGGTTCAGCCTACCAAGGAGAATATAAGAAACCCCCGGTGAAGAGGAGCACAGATCTGTCACCGTCTGTCTATGAAACCGATTGTATCTTCCTGTACCATCAACTCGAGTGCCGGTACTGCGTTCCTGAACTGCTTTAACAGCTATCACTATTAGCACGATGTAGAAACAGCCTTGAAGTATAAATTCAAAACCTGTCACAGACAGAACTCTATAATTTTTGATTCCCTTTGTAATTAAAAAAGTGTTTATGAATGTATTATAATCACCATCATTTTCATTACAATGTATACATGTTATACTTTAGGATGTCATACCAGTGGACAAATTCAAGGCTCTATTACATAAAATGTTTTAATAATGTTGGATAAGATTTAACTGACCAAGCACATTATCCTGGCGCGTGTTCCCACCACAACAGGAAACCAACTGTGTTTGAAGTGAGAAGCTTTCTGGCGGTTTGAATACATTATTGTTTAAACTCATTGTGATTCTCATGTTTGTTCAGTGTGGACACTCCAAAAGGAACTCAGACCCATGAAAAGGGATGTGAAAAAATCTTGAGAGCCAGAGGTGAAGTGTGTAGTGTGGTTACTTTATTAATGAAAGCTCTTCAGGTTGTCTTCATTCCCACAACACACACTATACAGTGTTTCAACTGGCAGCATTTTTTGTATGAATCGCCAAATATAAACAAAATATTGTGTATATTTTTTCTTCTTTAAGTTATCAAACCTGGATCCTAGATAGGCTTAAATGTCTAGAAATAGAATAGGATCTGCCTTTGAATTGAATGATGAGGCTTTTACAATAGATTAACTTGTCACACACTAATTATTCAGAGTGAACTGCGTTAATGTTAGCTACTTTTTAAGTGAATTTGGCAAAATAAACACTTTTTTCAAAAGGCAAGAGCACATACATTTAAAACACACATACGTGCAAAGCCTCAATAGAGGATGATCTGAAATCTGTGTGAATGATATCTCAGGAGCGTGAGGGGAGACAGGAGAAAGAATTCCTGAATGCCAAAGGGTTCTGCTTTGGCTGTGCCCCTTACCATTCAAATCTTCAATAAAAAAGGCTAAGCTTATCTTCCCAAATTTTACAGGTGACCCATATGTTCTGACATTCATTTACTGATTTTAGGCCTTCAATCCAGTAGGTCTGGTAGGCATATGCATTCAACCATACAACAAAGAAAGATATAGATAAATAAAGATGCACCCATTGTAAAATAGTTGTTGAGCAAGGCCAGAATGACTGATTTAGTTTTTTACGATTGCGTCATAAGATGAATCAGTTATTACTCATAGCTTAAGCCTAGAAGTACAAAGTCAAAGTACTAGTCCCTAAAAACCTCTGTTTACAACTTACAACTTTCTTCAATCCATGTAAGTACAATATAGAACACATAGTAGACCATTGCACAAACATTGTGACTTGGATAGAGAAGCTGTCTGTGTCCAACAGTATTTAAAGCAACTGTAATGTTTAACTATTAGCTCTCAATCTACTTAACTGGTTAAATAATCAATAACTAAATATTTACAGTTGTGCTCATAACCTTACAGACCCTGGCAACAAATGTGAAGTTTTGGCATTGATTTTGAAAATATGACTGATCATGCAAATATTTTTATCTAAGAATAGTGATCACATATAGTTGTTTGGCTCCTTTTTAAATCATAATGATAACAGAACTTACCCAAATGGCCCTAATCAAAAAAGTTTGCATACCCTTGAATGTTTGGTCTTGTTACAGACACACAAAGTGGCACACACAGGTGAAATGGGCAATTAAAGGAGAATTTCCCACATCTGTGGCCTTTTAAATTGCAATTCATGTCTGGGTATATATAGTCAATGAGTTTGTTAGCTATCATGTGGATGCCCTGAGCAGGCTGGATACTAATACCATGGGGAGCAGAAAAGAGCTGTTAAAAGACCTGCGTAACAAGGTAATGGAACTTAATAAAGATGGGAAAAGAATATCCAAATAGCCTTGCAAATGCCAGTTCTAGGTTTTGAATTGTCCTCCAAATTCCCCAGATCTCAATCCAATTGACTTACATCATATTTGGTGGCAGGTGGTCATAATGTTATGGCTGATCGGTATATAGATCTCACACACACACACACACACACACACACACACACACACACACACACACACACACACACGCACACACATGCACACATGCATTATTTACATTTCTTTTAGAACACTGGTCACTGTCTTTCAATTTCTCAAACAATGCTGGATAATTTGTGTATGTATCTTGATTTTTTGTGAACAGTTTACAAAATGTGTGTGAGTGTGTGTGTGTGTGT
>JACXGJ010004573.1:0-44531 GCA_016801105.1 Esox niger
CAGGTAGAGAGGCATCATCCCCAACAACAGCAGGTAGAGAGGCATCATCCCCAACAACAGCAGGTAGAGAGGCATCATCTCCAACAATAGCAGGTAGAGAGGCATCATCTCCAACAATAGCAGGTAGAGAGGCATCATCTCCAACAACAGCAGGTAGAGAGGCATCATCTCCAACAACAGCAGGTTGAGAGGCATCATCTCCAACAAGAACTACAAGGTGTGTGGGTGGGTGGCTGGGTGGGATCTAGAGGATGCGGGGTCAACAACCTTGCTGTTGCTATAAACATGGCAATCAACAACACTAACAAACATGAAATGACAAACCAGACTGTGTACAGTAGGACACCTTTCCATCACCCCTAGTCTCATTTACACTGCTGACAAGTTGTTGTGGGGAAGCGTTTGTGCCATTTTCACTATCCATTCATAATGAAACAGCATGGAGTCCCTCTGGGTGTCAAGGTCTGACGCCCCGTTTTGGCCCAGCCTACAGCCCCTGGCTATGTTTAGAGTGAGAGAGATTCCACACCACGTTGCAGACGGGGGAATGTCTCAGCTCTGACAATATACCAGGGTATGACATTTATCACGTGCATACGTTAACCTAGCACACATCGCAGCAGCTTCATTTCATCCGGTCCTTGGTCATGTCTCTGTTCTATACCCTTATTATGTCTTCTGAATTATGGTCAGGTGTGTATTCGCATTTCCCAGTGGAGTGGAGTTCTAATTAGATCTTGCAGAGCTTTGTGATGCGTCATTAAATGAAAGGGTCTACAAATGCAGTGTTAAGTTGGAAAAAGGTCACATGCCAGTATATGGACAGTAAATGGTACGTTCCCTTTTTGCGCTAATGCGAAAGGAATCTGACTTAGTTTCCATTGAAATTAATTGAGGTAAGCCATTGCATGACACCTCTCCCCCTTCCTCCAGGGCAGAGCAGTTGTCCAGTGTGCAGTATACCCTCCCCAAAACACCAGGGGGAGACAGGGCTGACTTCTGGAGGTTCCGTGGTCTGCGGAGTTCCAAGAGGAACCTCAGAAAGAGCAGAGAGGACCTGTCTGCCCAGCCGGTCCAGACCAAGTTCCCTGCCTACGAGAGGGTGGTTCTCAGAGAGGGTAGGTGGTACCCAAAGCCGGACCAGGAATGTCACCACGTTCATACTAGATGCTTTCTCAGTGCTTCATTCAGTTTGTTGATACAAATGGTATCAGTATGGGGCCAGATATGGTAATGATTGGTGTCTTGTCGTCCAGCCGGTTTTCTGAGGCCCGTTGTGATCTTTGGGCCCATTGCTGACGTGGCGAGAGAGAAGCTGTCCAGAGAGGAACCTGACCTGTTTGAACTGGCCAGTGAGTAACATTTATCTAGCAATTAGTGACCGCCCAGTTTCTGTTTCAGACATGTCTCAAACACACCGAGATACACACACACACACACATACACACACACACACACACAGAGCTGAAGTAAAACAATATTTAGGGCTGCTGTGTTAGACCAGACAACCCTCTCATATGACTCAAACTTCAGGAACACTTGAGGAAATAACTACCTCCTTCAGCATCTGGTGCTCTCACCTGCAGCAGCATTCACTGTCCATTATCCTGAGTGCACTCCTGCAAATTCCACATGTAAAGTGTTTCCATGGCTGGACGTATTCTGCGTAACCTATCTTTCTATATACCTTGTATTTGTTTTCCAGAAACACAGCAACATGACGGACTGGAAAGTATGTCATTCAGTGCATCAACCTGTTTTTTGTCAGTGCTAGTTAATGCTAGTTAGCGTTGTGTTGTCGTAGCCTCTATCCTGTACATGTTTCCTATAGTTGGTATTGTATGGCCTGATTGAGCCTGTAGCAAGGTTGCATAATGTACAGCCAGTAATGGAGCATGTGCACATGGCACAGTCAGTATCCAATCGAAAGCAAGCGGCTGCATAACAGTGCTGGTGCATTCTTCATTCCAAAGCCCCTAATCCCTGTATGTTTTACACCGTAATCTATACTTTACATTGGTGGTATTAAAAGTTTGTCAGCAGTGACATCATTTTTGCCCACACAAATCGTTGGAGGCCCGGTTTTAGGGGGTTTCTCCTTGCCAAAAACAAGAACGTAATATCTCTACATTTAGATTATTTTTACATGAACTAATAACCTTTTAAGTAATACTTTTGTCTCTTGAAACCGAACAAAAAAATGCGCCCATAGTTTTTCTGCACTTTTTTGTTTGACATATAAATATGTAGCTATTTTTCGAAGAAAATACCGGCTGCATCTTAGTTACCCAAACTTTGAATACCACTGCTTTAAATGTAACCTTTGACTGGAGCTGACGCCAACAAATGTGTCAATGTCAGAAGATTTGAGGGCTAGCAACATTATAATTGTGCTTTATAGGACGCTCATTCAGAGAATGCTGCTTTAGTTGGGTTGAGTGGTGACTGATAAGATCCCGTGATGTTAGTGGTCAGAGTGTATCGAAACTTCACTCAGGTCAAATGGCATCTCGAGGTGTCATTCCCATGTGGTGACCGACAGAGACAGACAAACAGGCTGTGTTTGAATCATTAACCATTTTAAAACATTCCTGCTTTAACTCATATGAGGTTGAAACCTGAATCTCCAATCTGAAATGGTCCGCTAACTCGTTGAATGTGCATTGTCCCACCTCAATGCTTTTCACACATGTAACACATCCCCCTGCACTGTGGGTTATACCCTACTGCAATGTTGCACGTGCACATTTCTAATGACACTTCCTGGGTTTCATCTTCCGGAAAGTGCTTAAGGCTTACTGCATGTGTTGGAGTTGCGGTAATGAGCTGCCTTGTGTGGTGATTCCTGCCGTAACACCGTAACACTGTCCCTACAGAGAGCGAGCCCAGAGACGCAGGAAAAGACCAGCGCAGCTCCGGCATCATTCGTCTCCACACAATTAAACAAATAATTGACCGGGTGAGTGACACACACACACACACACACACACACACACACACACTTGCTGGAAAACCTTCAGAGACCGATAACCTCTTAAAGAACATACAGGAACTGAGGTACTCCAGTTATGCATGGCTCACTACTGCTCTCTGGTGTCAATGTTAGGAGAATGGACTATAATATATCATTTTGGGTGTTTCTTTCCAAAGCGTTTCTTTTAATATTAACACAAAGATTTGCGGGTGGGGATGTCTTTAGGACAAGCACGCTGTACTGGACATCACCCCCAACGCGGTGGACCGCCTGAACTACGCCCAGTGGTACCCTATCGTGGTCTTCCTCAACCCAGACAGCAAGCAGGGTGTCAAGACCATGAGGACCAGACTGTGCCCCGAGTCCAGGAAGTCTGCCAGGAAGCTGTACGAGAGAGCCCTGAAACTGAGGAAGAACAACCACCACCTGTTCACCAGTGAGTCTCCTCGGGAGGGATGAGGGTTGCTCTCAGAGGTAGATGGAGTTGTCAGCAGCGAGCGTGGCGGGCTGGACTGTAGCGTCGCCTGAGTTTTCGTGCAGCACGCGCAGGGCCAGTCGGGGCTTAACGCTAAGCCCCCATAGGACCTCTGCCGTCGTTACCCATTTTACACGGGGCCCGTCCACCGTCTGAAATGGGACATCTCACCTCATCGTCTACCATCTGCTGGCAGTAATGAGAGAGACCCCAGGAGAGCGGATAGCTTGCATCCATCTATCTTCTCCACATGAAGTTACTCCCCCTATTCCACATGGGCCTATAGATTAAGCACACAGGCTGGTATTTTTAGAGCAGGCCTAGGTGAAGATAGAGTAGGGTTTCACCTGAGCAACCATTTGACACCTGCCAGACAGTCCTTTGGACCATGAGTACTTTTGGATTCAGGACCAAGGTCATGGTTCTAATAGATGTAATAGGATACAGCCACTGCTGAGCCCAGACAAGACACAGGCTTGTAGAGGACAGAAACCTTTATGTAGACTAATAATTGGATTATCTGTATATGTGTTAATGACATCTATTCCTTAGCAGTGCAAGTCAAGAGATAATGGTTTTAGTGAGGTTGTTGTGTTTCTAGTCTTCTTTCATTTGAGGGGTGTTTTGTCTCTTCTCTTTCCGTTTCCTCTCAACCCAAGCCACCATTAACATGAACAACATGAATGACGGCTGGTACGGAGCCCTGAAGGATAACATTCAGCAGCAGCAGAACCAGCTGGTGTGGGTTTCAGAGGGCAAGGTGGGATACTCAGCGCTGACGCTGACATCATACAGCTTCACACTTCCAAAAGTGGATGAAATACTAATAACGCGTAGTATTTATTGTCAATTCATTGACCACTTTGCTCTCTTTACCGCTCATTTCTATTATTTCATGCTGTAATGTTGCCATTTTGTTGTTGTTCCTCCCCCTCTCTCCCCTCTGCCCTCCTCTCCCGCCCCCCCACCCCAGGCGGACGGCGCTCCAGACGATGACCTGGACCTGCACGACGACCGCCTGTCGTACCTGTCGGCCCCGGGCAGCGAGTACTCCATGTACAGCACGGACAGCCGCCACACCTCCGACTACGAGGACACGGACACCGAGGGCGGGGCCTACACCGACCAGGACCTGGACGAGACGCTGAACGACGAAGTGGGCCTGCCCACGGAGCCCGCCATCACCCGCTCGTCGGAGCCCGTCCGGGAGGACCCTCCCGTCATTCAAGAGCCCCCGGGGTACGCCGGGTACCAGCACACAGTGCAGCCCGACCCCCTGAACAGGATCAACCCAGCCGGGTTCAAAGCACCAGTGGGCCAGCAGGTACCATTTATGAGAGCCGTGCGTCTGCCCTGTTGTCTGGAAGCCGTGGTATGTGTGAGGAGGGTGTTCTGGCGCCGCTACTGAAGCCGCCTTTTAAAACAGTATTATCCACTAACACAAAACAGAAACACTAAAAAAAGACGGAAAGACAAAAGTTGTGACCACTCGCTAAGTACGTATTTATTCACTGTTGTTGTTTGTGTGCGTGTTTTTTTGTTTTTTGGGGGTTTTTCAACAAACAAAAAAAGGAGAAAGGAGAATAAGCCTGACTGTTGTATTCAGTATTCACAACCTGTGTTAGTGACTGTCGTCGTTGATGTCCGTGTTCTCACTCAGAAGGGGAAACAGCGCTGTGTCCGTCCGTCTTGTCGGTCTGTCTGTCAAGTGTATCGGTAACCACCTGTGTGCTCTTTCTGTCTCACTTGTGATTGGGACTGATGTCGTGATACCAGGAAGTGTTATGTGCATGTTGGAAATGTCAGTGTTAACCACGTATTGCTGTAAATGTATTTATCTGGGTCGACTGGCCGTTATGATATGCACAAAAGTTTGTCATCTGATGTGAAAAAAAAAACAGAAAATTGTAATGTAACTAGAATTAAAATCGAATCAGATCACGTTAACAACAGAATCGTTGTCCTGTTGCAAATTCTTACATGGCGGATTGATGATCTTAAGCCATCAGTTGAATTTGGTCCGAGGCGGGTGAGTTGTCATGAGCAGGTTAGTGGAGAATGTACCGATCAGAGGGGGCTGTTTTCCGCTGTTACCTCAACTATAGAGAGGGTGTACCTCACCCTGCGGAAGCGCCGTGTATTAAACGTTTCTGAACCACTTCACAGAATGAGAAAGCAGAGGCTGTTCCGGCCGCCATGCCTATCCTCCCCCAGCAGATACTGGCTGAGACGGCGGCAGTGCCCCCTGCTGTCAACAACACTGTAAATGATGTAGCGGGTTTGAGCCCTGGGTCAGAGTGGCATGAGGAGTACCCCGCTGAGCCTGCCGCTGCTCCCCAGAGCAAACCCAGGCCAGCCCCCGGGCCCAGTCCCAAGGCTGACTCGCTCAGGATGCGCCCTCCTGAGCTAGCTCAGCCCGCGGCCCCAACACTCGAACCCCTACAGCCCGGACCGACCAGTCCAGAACCACAGGTACCCATCGTTTGGAACACGGCCCCGGCCCGGCCGACCCCGCCCGTCGGCCCGCTGCGGTCAGCCTCTGCCTGCCTCTACTGCTCGCCACGCTTTTCCTTTCCCTCCTGCATGCCCTGCCTGCTGGCCGCTGTGTGAGAGAGGGTGTGTGTCTGAGTAGACGCGAACGACAGTGGCTGAGGGGAGTGTTGACTCACGGCTCTGTTGCCCGCGTAGAGAAGAGCCACCAAGGACCTGAGGCTCTCACTGTTGCTTAGCTTCTTTTGCATGGCTACGCCGTGTTTCCGTTGGTTTCTCTCTGTTTCACTGTAGCAGTAGCACTGGTGGTAGTTGTCTATTGATGAATGTGGACTGAATGGACCATTGATTATATTTGTATTTGTTTTGGTCTCATTCGCTGTAGTCATCAATCGGTATTTGGGACTTTTATTCCCTGAATTTGGAATGTAGCCATTCCCCTCTTCTTAATTATGGAGAATAAAGGACAATGTTGTTTTTAACATCCTGTCAATTAAGACTTTCTGAACTCGAATGTTCTGTTTTTCAATGGCTACTTTTCAAATGTCATGGTTTTTGTTTATGCTTCACTTTTTACAGAAAATGCTTGCTTGTGAAACTCTAGATATCTTATAGCTGTTTTTGAGTTTGATCATAATGTTATCAAGATAGTTATCATTTTTTTCCTGCCGACTGTTTCCGTTTTGTTTTGAATGAGTGCTAAAACTCAGGGTTCTATTATTATGTATGATGTCAGTTGGACGTTCCTGTGTTGGCTGCTCTTATTTGACTCTCAGACCTGCATTCTGTTTGACCTGACCTCTAACCCCTGCCTCTGAGTATCTCTATTACAGGTCTCCCTGCTTCTTCTCTTGGCTTCTTCCTCAGCCATAATTAATCTTCTGTTTTAATATTCTCTTATCTTGTGCTACTTGATTCTTACATTTAAATACACATGTGTGTTTCTTCATATTTTAGTGAGCTACTGGTTACTCATGTTCCCTCCGTTGGGTTTTTCCACAGATGTACAAGGACCCCTACCTGGAAGAGCCGGTCAGACTGAACCGTGGTGGTGTGAAGCCACAGCCCCCCTACCAGGACCAACAGCCATACAAAGATTACGACCACCCCCCCAGCCGCTACGACGGCGGCGTCTACCTGGAACCAAAGTATCCTAACTTTGACTCCCAGCTCCACTATGAGAACAGCGTGCCTCACTACGACCAGCAGTGGCCCCCCTACAACCAGCAGACGTCCGGCGCGCCGGCCCACCAACAGCAGCAGCCCCCCGTGCCGGGCTACGGCCCGCGGCCGCCCTACGACAACGGCCCGGAGCGAGACTACAGCCCCCCTCAGCCACGCTACGACGAGGCCCCGCTGGGCTACGACGGACGGCCGCGTTACGGCAAGCCGGCGGGTCTGGGGCCCGTCCGCTACGATGAGCCTCCTCCCCCCGTCCCTGGTTACACTCCCCTGCGTTACGACCAGGAGCATAACTCCTACCCCCCTGCTACACGCTCCCCGGAGCCCCCTAAACAGTACTACCAGGGAGAGCCTTCCCAGCGGCCCGGTCCTGCCTACACCCAGGCTCCATCCCAGCTCCACCGAGGCTACAAGCCCCCGCCTCAGCAGTATGACCCGGTCATGAACACGGACGCCCCGCCAGCGCCTCCCAAACCGCAACCGGAGGCCCAGCACCCCTCCATAGGTGACACAGTGATCACCACAGCCCCCAAAGCCCTTCCCCCGCCCCCCAGGGTGGAACCGGAGGACGACCCGGCCATGAGGGCCCAGTCAGTGCTGTCCAGAGTCAAGATGTTTGAGAACAAACGCTCCGTTTCCGTGGACCGAGCCAAAGAGGCTGGCGACACAGTTAGGGTAGGAATCTGATGCACCCCCTCCTCCTGACCTCCTGCAATGATATTTGACTGCTGTTGCATCTAATTCCTGTGTCGTCTGCAAACGCCTCCGATAAGTTTAATTTCCATCTTGCTTCCACAGTCAGCGGATCAGCCCCTGAAAACGGCCACGGGCATCCCCAAAGCCAACTCCCTCAGCAACCTGGACCAGGAGAAGACTTTCAGGTAATCAGGGGTTACAGATGCCGGCCCCCTTCACACTGAACCACTTCCCACCACAGCTGCCGTTTGCTCTGTTTATGCCGATCTGCTAAACAGGATTGTATCACTGTGAAACGTTAACACTTTGCTGTTGACCTGATGGTGATCAGTGGTGCTGCAGTCAGAGCTCCCCCTGGTGGAAAATGAGATATACTTCATTCCTCTCTCTGCTGCCGGACTTAAAGGTGCCATTGAGTGCAACAGGGATACGCCCGTTTCTGTTGCTAAAATTTCTTGGTTATAAACAACACAACCGATTTATGGAGTTGTTCATGCCAGGCATAGGCTGTTGCATTCAGTGTTGCCATATTTAACAGGTTTTCAGACCCTACCAGAGACACTGGAAAAATTGTTCAATTAGGTCTGAGTTCAATAATTTTTTAGGCTACCCCAGCCAATGTTGAGTCCCTGTTTGACTCTCCCATATAACCTCCAAACCCTACAGCCATATTTGTGACCTATCACCGGCTTTCATTCTGAACCTTGAGGCAGTTCATTTGAACTTTTTCCAGTTTAATTCCACCCTCTTGATCCTTCCCCTCTGTCCACAGAGTCCCCGAGCCTCAGAAGCCCCAGAAGGTGTCAGATGATGACATAGTACGCTCTAACCACTACGACCCAGATGAAGATGAGGAGTATTACAGGAAGCAGCTGTCCTACTTTGACCGGCGCAGCTTTGATGCAGGCAAGGCACCGCCTCAGATGACACCTGCCGTCGCAACCAAACCTGCTGCACCGCCTCAGACGACGCCTGCCGTCGCAACCAAACCTGCAGCACAGCCACAAGCACAGTCTGGATACAACTACCCCAGGTAACTCCCTCCACATCATCACCCTCTCTGGGGTATGACTCACTGGGGGCAGATGGAAAACTCTTTGAAGTATCATTTGTGAGATTAAAGGGGCTGCGCTAGAGATGTTTCTGAGAGACAAGGCCAGATCCCGGGGGGGCCGTGTTTTTACCAAACCGTCTGTACTGTCTGAATGGTTTGAGACATTCACTATTGGTCCATGGGGGCTCATCAGGCGCAAAGGAGTAGTTTGAAAGTAAGGAATTCCTGGATAATAAAAGGTAAATGATATCGCTGGGCATAATGCTGTATCAAACTCACATAATTGCTGTGACAAAATCCACAAAGTTAATACAGTTAATTGACTAAATGGAGCCACATTTAGTCAATTAAAAGCACAGTGTCCAAGTATCTTTGGTCTTTACCCAGACGTTGTCTGGGAACATTTTCAAAACTTGATATTCTTTTTGAGAGAAGGCTTCCTCCTTCCTGACATTTTATATAGGCCAGGTTTATGCAGTCTAAATTGTGTGTGTTTTATATATTGAAGGGCTGAATCGGTGGAGAAGAGATATGAACCTGTTGCCCAGGTGACCCCCGCTGCCCCACCAACCACACTGCCCAAGCCCACCTCACCTGAGGGTAAGTGCCTTATACAACACACACTAGCATAGGTCTACAGGACTCACATGTTCTGTTACCTGATCCCAGACGTTCTGTTCAAGCAGACACCGTGACGACCAACTACCTGCCCCAGAAGAGTTACCCCGAGAAGTCTCCGGTGAACGGCACGGCGGTGAGCGACCAGCCCAAGGCACCGGCCACCTCCAGCTACAACCGCTACGTCCCCAAGCCGTACACCAACTCCGCCAGGCCTTTTGAGAGGAAGTTTGACAGCCCGAAGTTTAACCACAACCTGTTGCCCAATGACAAGTCAGACCTGGCCCCAACAGCCAAGGCCCCAGCCAAGCCCCAGATCTCTCCCCAGCCAACAGACCTGGACAGTGGCCTGGACACCTTTACACGCACCTCGGATAACAGGTCCAAGTACCAACCAAACAACATCAACGCAGTGCCTAAGGCCATTCCAGTCAGGTGAGAGGATCACCCCTGTTGTGTTCAGTCAGACTGTTAAGTCAATTCATACCACTTCACTCTGCTGGGAGGGAACGTATGGTGATGAATGGTAAATACAAAACATGATACCATATAAACCAAAAACAGATTGGCTTATAGTATAAAAGTTAAAAAAATGACATTAAAGCACTCTTACCTCTTGGCTTTGTGTATTACAGAAGTGGTTACCACAGGTGTGTCTGGTTGTGACTGCCCTTTCCTTTCCCCCATAGCCCCAGTGCTCTGGAGGATGACGAGGAGGATGAAGGTCACACGGTGGTGGCAACGGCCCGGGGGTTCTTCAACTGTAATGGAGGGGTGCTGAGCTCCATCGAGACTGGCGTGAGCATCATCATCCCCCAGGGGGCCATCCCAGAGGGCGTGGAGCAGGAGATTTACTTCAAGGTCTGCCGGGACAACAGCATCCTGCCCCCCCTTGACAAGGAGAAAGGTCAGATTGGAGGGTCAAAGTGCACAGGAGATATTCTGCAGTCCAAATGTGTTCATGAGATGTCACCAAAGATTATTTATCATGTATTTTTCTCTTGTCTTTTTCTAGGATAGGTATATTGTCATTGGTATTTAAGGCTTCTTTTCTGTACCTATTTAACAGTTTTGGGTTGTTTGTGAAAATAAAAATGGACACATTACCACAGGAGACCAGTAGCAACAGTTGTCTGAGGTGAGAGCGACTGCGTGTTAGTGTCTAACCTAATGCTGTGTCTTTGTTTCCAGGAGAGACGCTGCTCAGCCCCCTGGTGATGTGTGGGCCTCACGGCCTCAAGTTCCTGAAGCCCGTGGAGCTCCGCCTACCTCACTGTGCGTCTATGACCCCTGATGGTTGGTCTTTTGCTCTAAAATCCTCCGACTCCTCGTCGGGTACGCTGTCCTCTCTCTGTCCTTTAAGGGTCTGGGCTTTGGGTTGGCTTTGTGACAAATTGATGGTTGTGGGTCACCTTGTATGATTTTTATGCTTTCATTTCTTTGGTATTTCGGTTGATTCACTCATTCTCTGGTTTATTCCTTTATTTTATGTGGCATTCAGATCAAAGTTGTTCTTGTTGTTGATTTCTCATGCTGAAACATCTTTCTTTTAACGGTCAGTGTTTGAAAGAGTTCCACTCAACATGTTAATCAGTTTTATGTTAACTAAGTAATTATATGTTGTAGTAAATAATTCCTCATTCTTTTACTACAAGTGATTTTTCTCACATAGCCACCCAAACGTCTATCCTGAAACCCAGCCCTCCAAAGTTTTCCTGAATTTGATAGCATCTGATCAGAATATAGACAGCCCTCCTCTCCCTCTGCTCTAATGCACCATACTCTTGAAGCTTTGATTAGCCCACTTGTTTTCCCTTAGACCAACCTGCCACATTGCTGGAGGCCACCAGCTGAGGAGATAATTATATCTGGTAACACAGCTTGTATCAGCCAATTAAAATCAATGATGGAGTTGGACGTGATCCAACACGTTCTCACTGGCGCATTCATACGTTTGCGACCACATTTCAGATTTATTCAGACCTTAATGTTTAAATTGGTTGTGGTAGTCTGACTGTCAAAACATTTGTTATCAGACAGAATTCTTGCTGACTTAGATTATATAAGATTCAACTTTATCGAATCCTTTAACTTGCCAGTGTAAGGTAAGGCTTTGGATAATCCAACAATCTACATCACCAGCCAATCCGTGCCATGGCAATTATCCTGCTGTATAAAGTGCCTAGTTGAAATGCTGTATAAAGTGCCCATTGAAATGTGAAACTTCCATTAATTGTGTTATTGTGTTGAAGTTAAGTGGACGAACACATTGCTAGAGCCTAACTGTAATATTGTATGACAGTATAATTAAGGTGTACACTTCCATACAATATAATGTAAGCATACATGGCATTATTCCAAGCACCTAGGTAATTCTTCACTTGTTTTTTGACCTGAGGAACGGGGATATTTCCTATAAAACATTGCTCTTTATAAGATTCAAACTCAAACGTTGGCCGTGCAGCTTTATATGAATTAAGGTAAAATTTTACAGGACAAGTGTCTTTTGGGATATATTTCTTAAAACACAAAATATATCTGTTAAACAGGCTTTTCTGTCTGGTATGTGTTACTTAGTTCATTGGTAACCAACTAAACCCAGGTGGCCAAGTTAACCTGTATAGGAACTGCTACTGGATGGTGTTTTTATTTTGTTGCCCAATTGAAAATGTTTTGAAATGTATGTCACCCCCCTAATTATTCACATTTTGTATTATTAATAAGTGTGATTGAAATGTATTTAGGCTTTTTAATAATACATTTCTTTATCCGACTCTAATGCAGTACAAGGGGGTGAATACTATACTTTTCCATTCACTGTAATGCTCTGCTCAGCTAATCAGCACCAGACTTCATTTGCAAACTTGGCCTCTGACAAGATTTAGCAGCTAGCCATTTTAGACAAGTTGTCTAAACCAGTGGTGGGAGCCAATGTTAGCGAGTATGGTTCTGGGTTTCTTCATGGTAAACTTGGCACTGCTGTGGATTAGCGGCTAATTACCCTCATTTTGAATTAGACTTGAAGAGCTAAATGAGCCTGCTGCTGCCTCCTTCCTCAGTTGGTTCGTTTGTTGTCCTGCTTCATTGTAGAAGGATTACAGGGCTGTCCTCTAATCCTCTTATTGTAAAACAAGGCCATTCTTTAGCGTCATGTAGGCTCTACTTGTGTCTTTCTCCTCATTGAGTCCTCATCTCAATTTGGGTGTCGGCCCAGTGCGAGTTTCCAGTAGGGAGCAGCATAGTTTGTGAATGGTCTTGATTTGGAATTGTTGTGAAAGAACTTGGCAAACAAATGATATGCAGACTACACAATCTCTTTACTTCTGACCAAACTATGAACATGACCAGACTACACATTGTCATTTCTGACCAAAATCTACTGTTGTCATAGTGAATTTTAGGATGAAGGTCTGTCCTGCTGCGCTTTTTTTTATAAACTGACCAGAAGTATCATTGACTGTTAATCAAAACACCTCTTGATCTGCAAATGGATCCTATCATTGCTCAAATTATTTGGCAGTAATTACGTTATAATGATTATGACACACTAACCCCACTTCTTCTGATCTCCTATGAAAACAGTAAAGCATGTTAAAAGCCTTCAATTTCTGAGCACTTTGATCTGAAAATCTTATAAAACTCACTTTACACACTTAGCCCTCCGGGAATGAATGTGATTACTTAAATTACAGCACTCTAAAATCAAACTACCGTGTGTTTTTTAAGACATTTTGCAGTTTTGTGTAACAGTTTGGAATCTAAAGACATGGTTCCTCTGTGGAGGCAGTGCTCTTGGCCTGGGCTTGGACCCACCCATTAATTGCAAATTACATTCTCTGCCAGCACATACTCTATCCTTGTCATGGCAAGAGCTGTAATTTGCAATCAAGAGTGATTTGCCAAATGTAATGTGAAATTTACTGACTCTACATCCTGTGCTGTGTACCAGAGACAGTGTGTTTATAGTTTACATTGCTTTAATGGAACAAAGAGCTTTTTAGTCCAGAGTTTAGAACGTGCACACTGCTTGTTCTGCATTATTTATCAATCTTCTACCCTCTTTCCTCCAGTTATACTGTAAGTACCATGTTTTGTTCTCCCTCGCCCACTCAGGTGACCCCAAGAGTTGGCAGAACAAGTCTCTCCCAGGAGACCCCAACTATCTGGTGGGAGCCAACTGTGTGTCGGTGCTCATCGACCACTTCTGAAGAGGGCAACAGCTGGCCTGTTACTGAATGTGAAACCATGGCAAAAGAGGAGCGACCCTGTAACACACACATGCCCTTTCTCCAGAGTCTGATCCTACACAATGAAGTATTAAACCCAGTGTTCTTTACTGGGCCTGTGGAAGATGGACTGAGGCTGTTGTTCATTAACTCTCTTTCTGAAGTCTTTAAGAAGACTGTAATAAACACCCCAAAAACAATTTAACCATTGATGGAACGCATGCCCTGTCACTGATTAACTCATTCCATTATATGCCAAGTTTTAACTTTCATTGTTACATAACAGGAAGTATGGTTTGTGAGGTTTTTCCTATTAAAGTAGATAGAAAACGTGGGTGTATTTATACTATATATGCATACAGTGTATATAGTATATGGTATAAATATCATTTACATTCAACAAAATGATAAAAAATGGAACACAATAAATAATTTTTTTTACATTTTGTCTCTGAATTAGCTTCCAGGTGATGTTACCATATTAACTTGTGCTTTGACTGTTCTTTGAAGGTTTTGTAATTCAGTGTCAGAGATTGGTCAAGTGAAGTGATGATAATGCCGAGACAGATACCTTCCAGATGAATGGCTCTGTTGTAATGAATATGGTGGTGATAGTGAAGTTGACAAGCATCTGCATAAGTAGAGGGAATGGAATAATGAAATACTTTGAGGTGGATTTGAAGCCCAGCTCATGCCTCTAAAATGCTCTTCCTTTGATTAAAATTACTCTTCCCTTCTTTTTGTTTAATTTTTTTGTCTGTAAACTGACCTTAGATTCACTTTGTATGGACTAGTAGGTCTCTACTGCTGTTGTATTGAGAGCTATGCATGTGCTTTGACTAAGGTCCAGAAGCCTGCTCAGTTCCTCCTCACCATGTTAAAATCCTATCTTACACTAACAAGCAGTGATGCCTTATCTGCATATTATTCCCTTTTTCAGTAAAAACCTCTGGGGTTTTCTAAGTTATGATGATAAATTATGGGAAAATTATGTTTTCTCTTGCCATTTTGTCAACCCACTGTATAAATGAACTTGGGTTTAGCACACAAGAACAGTTGAAGTTAATGATCGGTATCCTTTCTTTATCTGCTATGCATATGACTTCAGAAGTAAAAAGAAAAACAGTACAAAAAAGACAAGTGGCTGTACATAAAGCTAGCATATGGCCTTGGTTCTTGGTTTGTAAATGAACTTTTTGTATGTCTTTGTTATTTTGTATAAAACTTAGAGAACAGTTTTTTTGTTTGTTTTTTAAAAGATGAACATGGTTATCTTTGTATTCTGGTTATACCCTTGAGCCTTGAAACTTGTAACTATTAGCAGTAATAAGATCCAGATTTTCTACCAATATATTCAGACTACATATAAATAAAGAATAACAGTCACAATCTTTTTATGCTCCTTTACAAAAGAGTAAAGTGCTTGGGTTAAACAACTTTACAAACCTGTTCTTTAAAAGGGTGTGCTCTGAAAGTGTCTCCTTCATTTATTTGTGCTACTGGAAGATGTATAATTGTGTGCCCTGAAATGTATTTTTGTACTAATAGACAATATATTACAGCACACACCAGTACTATTTTCTTTAGATACGGATAACAAAGCTTCATTTGGATATTCGCTTTTCACGTGTGGCTGACTTTTTCTTTTTTGCGACACAATTTTAAGTATACCACTGTATTAATGAATAAAATCATTTTTAAAGTAAATTGTTTTATTTGGTCTGATTGTATTGCCTTCGATGCCTTTCTGTTTCTAAGAATAGTAATTTGAGTAATATTGGCCTAAGTCAGCTTTTAATGAGTCTGGCTATTCTCCAGTCTTGTGAGCAAAAACGCCATAAAAAGGTGTTTTCTACCACAGAACTGCGTCTCTGTTTTTTTGTTAATTGCCCCCTTTGTATCTCGAGATCTTTAGCTGTTTTTGAGATGCTAGAACTATCACATCTCAGCCCAAATAATCATACAGTCAAAGTTGCTTAGATCATTTGTCTTACCCATTATGTTTGCACAAACGGCTGACTGCCTCGACCATGTCTGGATCATTTATATTTTTAGTTGCAGCCACAGGTTAGCAGTCAGGCTGTTTACGATAACGATCAGGTGTACCTAATAAAGTGGCGGATGATACCATGTCAGTACATTGTATAGGGATAAATATAATAATATTAGTTTTCTGCTAAAATAAATTCAAAGGTTTGATGTTCGTCCTTTACACAGTTGAGAAGGGGCAGGTGACTGCTCGCGAATGTCTTATTATCTGTATACACTGCAGCATCATTTAAATGCATGCAGTACCATTTTAGCTGGGGTAGGTGGTGCTCCTGAGCTCTGGATGCATCTCAACAAGGTCAGGAAATAAGCAGGATGATTTTCAAACATGAACTGTGAGGCTTAATCCTGTTTTTGTGTTCAGAAATTAAACGTAATATTGATTAACATATCACTTTGTTATAAGAATGATGCGTGTCTTACTCTCACTACAGATATTGCCTAATATAAATTGATGGTTCACAACCTTGGAGAATTTAATGAGGCGTATGTTTGAGTGTATGAATTATAGATGGTTTCAATGGATTTTTTACACCCACCACTCAAGATTTAAAATGTATTTTGGAAAGTCACTACTTCGATGAGAATCGGTACAGCATATTACTGTGCTCAAGCTTTTGACCCATTACCAACCAAAGTCAAGTAGCTAGATAATTATTCACCTATTTAATATTCATATCATAGGCGTATTTAATGGAATAGAAGCTGTTTTCACAAAAATATTTTGTTACAATTTTTGAAGAGGGCAATGATATCAAGAAATATACGTAATTGGAATTCCGACGTAATTCGTATGTCTAAAATCTCCTACACTGATTCTTAGTGAGTGGCCTCAACTCACTGCGCGTCATCTTACTATTGACAACCATAAACGCGTTTTAACCAGGTCTCCTATACGCAGAGAGCAGAACAACGTAGACGTAGCATATCGCCTCATTTCATCCCGCGGGCAGTGAATTTGCTGTCGTGTGAAAACCCTCTCTGTGCGAAACAGCATATCCAACGCCACTCACTCTGCGCAGGTAGCATACCGCACGTTTAATAGTAGAGTAAGATACAAGAGTGATTGCATTTTTGTATAATTTTACCCATAGCCTAATACATTTTTTATTTGATGATTATTTGGTTATACATGAAATGTACGTTTTCTCTTAAGCTACAACAGAAATCATCTCTCATCGCACGGATTCAGAGTTACGCGCAACAATGATGCAAGGCTTGAGCTCTTTAAAATGTATCCTGTAGCCTTGGAAGAAAGACTGCCGAATAGAACCTCGTGGGCTATGATTTGATGGACAATTTAACACAAGTTGTCCTCGAAATCCTGGTTCCCTCAACTAACATCGGGTTATTCCCTCTGTGTTTTTTGCCGTATTGATTTGGGAAGCAGCACAAGACAAGTCACTACGCATCTCATCCATCACACCACTGTAGCCTTCAGAAGAACCGACTATTACGCATCTTCATCTGGAGAGAATGAAATTCAGTTTAATGGAGACCAAATCAAAGGAACCGTTTAGTAGGGCTGATGTTTTATTCATTTTGGACACCGTTGCTTATCACGCTTAGCGCTTTGACATTGGCTACGAGCTTGGCTGGTCGGGGCCACTTTTGGATGCTTTAGGAAATCTGTCAATTTAGTTTTCGTGTTTGATCCATAGACTCCGTGTTCTTCGTGACAATGCCAGTCCAAGCAATGCCCCGAGGTCGCTCGCTTAGCCCAGCGTCCCTGTCCCGTAGCCTCTCCAGACTCAGGGAGTTTCGAACTCGGACTCGGATCATGCTTTCTCTTGGAGTTTCTCAGATGGTTTTGGGGAGTCTGATTTTGGCCGTCAGTTTCGCTGCTCTGGCCCTTACTACCTCACCAAGGGTCAGACATTCATGTCCATTTTGGGCAGGTTTCTCTGTAAGTATATTTCCTATATTTTACCTCAATGTTAAACTGTAGCATGTTTTTTTGTCTTCACGTAAAGCGTTTGTTTTGTATGTATGGTTCTCTTTTTAAGAACTGTCTTGTAATTTACCCTATTAAGTGGGAAAAAGGGCACGTGCTCACAATTTCTTTTTCGTTTGTTTGTTAACTATGCAAATTCAAAATCCCTTGGACGAAGGTATCAGCATCAATAGCATTACTTATTTCCTGGCTTGACAGACACCAACAAAACCTTGTTTTTAAAGTCCAATTCATTCATTAAAAAAATAGCGTTGTCTAATTTTTTTTAAACAAGCACAGTGTACTGTATTAAAAATAGATTTTCCCGAGTCTCTTGTGAATTTTCTCCTAAGACACCTGATTGGCAGATTGAATGATGTAGAGCCCACCCCCTTATACTGCTGTACTGTCACTGGTCTATTATAATACCCAACCAAAGTCCTGCACCCTATTTGCTTATTTTTTAAGATAAGGTGTTTGCATATCAAACCCACGAAAACGCCTTTAAGATATAAACTAATGTGTATATGAGTTTTCAAAGTTAACTCATTAACAAAATGCTGGTTTACAATGTACTAACTGCCAAGAAAAATCCCAGAGCGAAAAAGCTTTTTTCAGCTCCCAGATGCCTCTCTCCATGTCTTCCCTCTCTACGAAATTAAATAATGTCTTACATTTTTCAGACATTCTTGCAGGCAATAATCAGTAAAGCCAGAGCTTAATCTAATAGAAAACATATCAAACAAACTTTGACAAACTTGTTTTTGCAGTCTTGTTGATCCTTAAACTTGAGCATGTTTAAGATTACAGGTAAAAACAATCAACCCAAATAACAAAATTAGTAGATTAACACCAATGGGAAGGTGCAGAAAAATGTATTGGTATGTTTTCATGAATTTTAAGATACAATCTTGAATTTCATTCAGAGATTTAGTAAATTACTCCGGAAGTGTGACGTAGGACTGAGTATCTTATAACGTCAGGAGGTTGGACAAATGTAACATCCCACCCAAATCGTCTGAAATTCCAGGCATTTTTCATTCAAACAGAAAAAGGTCATGGCTCAATTCTAACCATGTTTAGTGCAAATATAATTTCTAACTGCCTTTAAAGGCTTGCTTTTGAAATGTGCATTATGGCATTTCAAAGTGGAACAAGGCTGGTAGGTCTATGGAACAAGCTAAGGCCTACACTCGTTTAGACAACATTTTCAGTAGTCAAGAAATGTTCTATCATATTTTGCAATTTTGTTTGTGATATGTAGTAGGTCTATTGCTCCAAATATTCAGGCATGTTGTGGCTCTGTCAGGATTTTTTTATTTCTCAGCCAGAACACAGAGTGCTAGGGCCTGTATGCTGGCCCTCATCCTGTTTAGGTGTCTCATGCACAGATACTGGCTCAGCTGATGCCTGTAGGTTAGGGGTTGATGGTAGCAGCTGGCACATCAGTGACCAGGGCTGTTTTTGGCTCGGGCAGCATTCCCATGTGGTGCTCATCATATTTGGCTAACTTTACTGGGGCGGAGTCCCTGAGTAATCTATTTTCCCAGCTAGTGTGTGTAAAAACGTATTTGTTCATTCTCTTGCGCTCTCTCTCTCTATCTCTCACTCCCACACACACACACACACACACACACACACACACACACACACACACACACACACACACAGAAATGGTAAGGCTCAATGTCCAATGAGCAAGAAAAGCACTTTAAAGGCAACTTCTTACTTGCATTGTGTACTGTAAAGATTGTCTTAGTGGGAAAATGTTTTCTATGCTTGAAAATGGCATGGCTGTTATCTAAATATTTATGAAGGTACACTTCCTTGATATCCTGCCAGAGATCTAGCCAGTGCATGAAGCTGGGAGGCAGCTCCATTAATTATGGAGGGATTGAGGCAGTATGGAGAGGTTGATGGGTGGTCTCTGGCACAAGGGATATGTCTTAGTGTGTTACTGTGTACGCTTGCATGTGGGTGTGTATGAATGTAGGCTTGTGTTTGTTGTCGGAGGTATGACCTCAGGGTTAAATGTCACAGGTCACAGGCTATGATCCGGGAGATCATTTCCTGGGGTTCACTATGTTAGACAACACATAGTGTGTATGAGTGAATATATTTAGGGAAAGATTAGTTATCATTGAAAGATCCATAAAGTGGATCTTTCAATGATTTCAGCGTGTGGTGGAGCAATGGGAAGGTACATAAAATGGCAACCCACAGATGCTTACCAAGGATGACTCATTTTGTAAGTCTGCAAATGATGCATAGCTCTCTGTTACTCCTTTATATCAATATTAGTCCAGTACACATGTCCCTCGTTTCTATCTCAGAGACTGGCAATACGGGAGAAACTAAAAGTTGATTGCGCTGATATATTGTCACCGAAAACCATGTCACACACTGGTTTAAAACTGTGACAAAAAACATGTATTATCAGAATTCTCTGATCTTTATTCACCTTTGCCATTGCGGTGGAAGCCACAAATATGTAAATCAACTAGCAGGTGTTCATTGTTTGCTATCAGGACATAAGTTGTTGTTTTCTCCTGACTACGCTGTGGAGTAGCTCAGTGCTGAGCTCGGTGACAGAGGATGACTTATCATCCTAACCTCATTATTGGAAACATTACATTGAAATGTCTTCAGTGGATGAAGTTTCTCATCATGACAAAATTGTTGATATGAAGTGAGCGGGAATCCTAGAGGCTTAGCTAGCTGATAGATATTGTCAAAGGTTTCTCTGTTAGTCGTGCATCAATGCGTATGCTGATAAGTGTAATATGGTAATAGCCTATCTAATGGCTGCAAGTGAATGTGTCTGTCTTCCCTGATGACTCAACCAGAAATCTTTTCCCGATGTTTTATTCTCTGCATACTTCCCGTCGTGGAACTTAAATTGACGGGTGTGTTACAAAAGAAAATCATCAGCGATTGGTTCCTCCGTAGCAATCAGAGTATCAAAGTCAGTGACACGTTTAGAAAACTCCACTCGAACCATTTGTGTTCTGGCCCTGGCCCAACCCATCAGATTCTGGGACCAATCACAATGCTGAAATGTTTTTTCTGTTCTAGAACTCTTGTTGCGGAGAAAATGCTTACAAAGGTGTGGCATACATTTGGGTCGCCAGGCAAGTGTGTCACACTAGATATTTGAGCTTTTAAAGCAGCATGAGGCAACTCAGTGTTTCAGAGAGGCCAGATAATCCGTGCCCAAACTGCAGGTGCATCCATCACAAAACATTTTATATTATTCAGTGTCAAGGAGAACAGTCTGAGAAATCAAGACATCATTTGCCAAACATGGACAAATTGCATCGGCAAAGAGAAACAGTGGTCACATGTTGAAGTACAGAGTACAGCATTCCAAGGTGGTCTGAGGCTGTTCTGAAGGTGAAGGGTGGCCCTACTCCATATTAGGTCCGTGAAATGGGTATATTGTTAGGTGTTTCTGTTTTTTTGTCCAACTCCTTTGTGTAGAAGGGAGGAGCTTCGATCTGGTGCTCACTTCTAGGTGGGCTACTTTTGGCTTAGGCGTTTGGTTTAAGGTTTGGTGTTGAATTAGGATTGAGGTTAGGTATATAGTGATGTTCGGGGTTTAGAGTAGAATTAGGGTTTGGGTGAAGGTAAGGTTTCATTTTTGGGTCAGGGGTTAGGGAAAATAGGATTTAAAAACAATTACCTAAGCATAGTAAGTAAGTTGGTCATGAATGTATATGTGTGTATATACATGTGTGTAAAATTGGTATGCAAAAGATAACTGTTAAAATGAAGGTTACTAAACCGGCAGCCTTGAGTCATTACGCCTCTCTAAACATTTGTTCTGGAGGTGTGGAAACATAAATAACCTCATGTTTAAATTAAATTAAGAATATGCCTCCATGAGCTCAACCACCATACTAAAGAAATTATTATATTTCTACTGTACTGATTAGTCTGACTTAATGCAAGTGACTTCACAGCTGTGTGGTTAACCGTCACCGGTACCAGTGAACAACCTTGTGTGTTGGAACAATCCAAGAGCACTGTTAGGACCAGTAAGGACAGTTCCACTTTACTACATCCGCCAGGTCCTGATGTAAACGCTACCCAGAATAAAGCTGTGTTTTATGGGTCATTGCTCGTCACTCGGCTCCCCGGAGGTGGAAGACTTCTCCAAAATAGGTATTCAGTATTCTCAGACTGCCTGCTTGGAGTGAGGAAATGAACACTGTCTCCCCTCTCCCCCTCCCCCCGCTCTTCCAACCCTATCAGCCTCCAGACACAAAGAGCCTGGGCCCTGTCTCTGGCCACAGCAGGGCGGCAGGCAGCGTGGAGGATCAGGGTGTTTATGAATACATTTAATATACATGCAGAGACGACTTCTGAGGGAACAAATCAGTGAAACATCCTCTGCCACTGTGTGTTTATGATCTACTATCTGGCTAATTAGCAAAACACTTGTACTGCTGTTTGGTTTGAATGGAGAAATTAATAGAATGCAGTTCTATACTTTAACTTTTTACCCAAAACTCATAGGCCTATGAAATACTTTTGTAAAATGTGTAGAAATGTAAAGTTAGTTGGCTTTGATAAGTATATTTTGAAATCTGCAAGTGGACAAAATGCGATTTGTGCAACCTTTGGCCAAGCCAATAATACATATTTTCAGGGAACTTCATTGAGGAAGATAATTGACAACAGGGTGGTGGGATGTGGTGGGCTGTGTAGTGGATGGCCAGAACAGCCAAAGTGACCACAGCCGACATCTCAAGGCTAAATGTCCTCTGGACATGACACATTCCTTAAAGAGCTGGACTTGACACACATTCATTACTTACCAGAGGAGCAACAGCGTATCTTCAATTGAATAGAATAATAACATGGCCACGAGGAGCCAATTCTAATAGCACTGTATATATGTGGGTATTTTCACAGTAACTGGGCATATTACATGGTATCTGATTTGTAGCCACTAACATGGAACATATCATAAATGTCATGAATGCTTATACAGAAGCATCTCCGGGAAGCTTCCTGTCTGAATGTTAAATCCATCTTGGATGTGTTTGACAGGCAGAGACAGACCTGCTCTAGTGCCCACCGGTGTGCTGTTCCTAGGATTGGGTTGGATCTATAACTCACTACTATAACACTGGGAGAGGACAGATGAGAGGAATAAGAAAAGGCATTAAGGTGTAAATGTAAATCCTGTTGACAGATTGAGTGTCTCCAATGTCTTCTTCTCTGACTCCAGAGGATAAGGACAGTTTCCATAGGACAATCTGCCAACACACACGCTCTGAAGTAAAGTCACCCCAGCAAGCTGTGTGTCTTACTCACAGCTGAAACTCCAGCCTGGATATGTGACTCTGTGTGAGTGAAGACAGCTCAGCTGACTCTTAACATGCTGGCAGGCATCTTTCTGGCTCAAGCCAACAGAACAGGAGCTCTGAGGAGATCTACTCTACTGCCTATGGGTATTGCATTGACAATGATAAACCCACACTTATGCATTAGCAGTCTGTATTGTAGTTAATTGGCTGACATTGATAACCAAGAGAGGGAATCCAGTGTCCATTTTCATGATGAAGTAGTAGAAATAGTTTGACTTCCTCTTGCATTCTGCTACTACAGGGAGATTACCCTTGGATTGCTATGATTTACAGTACACCTTACTTCAGGATTACTTTGACTCTCACATTACTTCAGGATAATTTTGACTCTCACCTTACTTCAGGATTACTTTGACTCTCACCTTACTTCAGGATAACTTTGACTCTCACCTTACTTCAGGATTACTTTGACTCTCACCTTACTTCAGGATTACTTTGACTCTCACCTTACTTCAGGATTACTTTGACTCTCACCTTACTTCAGGATTACTTTGACTCTCACCTTACTTCAGGATAACTTTGACTCTCACCTTACTTCAGGATTACTTTGACTCTCACCTTACTTCAGGATTACTTTGACTCTCACCTTACTTCAGGAATATTTTGACTCTCACCATACTTCAGGATTACTTTGACTCTCACCTTACTTCAGGAATACTACATATACATTTATGAAATGAAAACAGGGGACACTTCCACTTCTGCGGTCAGTATATTATTAAAATATTCAATGTTATTATCTATTAAATTAAAAGGGGGTACAATTACAGTTTCATGTATTTAGTCAACAGGTACAATGTGAAGACAGAGAAAACAACTATATTACCAAAACACTAGAGACAAGGAAGAACTGTCCAATCTGAACAGCAATTCAGTGGTCCTGATGGTCTGGGTAGAATTAGAGCCAAAGAGAACATAAGCATAATTGAAAAAACAGTGACAATAGCATATGTGAAATACTTAACAACCTAATAATAATTAAGATATTAGGTTATGATGAGATTGTTATCGACATAATATACTTATACCAACCTAATCTGTATATTTCTCAAAATAATGTACAGTATTTTCTTCAGGACTGCATGTCACACTTCTTATTCTCTTTAACATTTTCTTCTCAATTTTCTCCTCTTTTCTTCTCTTCTCTTCTTTTTTCCTTTCTTTTTCTTTATCTTTCCACCTCACTCTTCTACACTCCTCTCTTCACTCTATTTACTCCCTCAATTTTTTCTTCTCAATCTCTCCTTCCTCTCCAATCTTTAATAACTGTACACTACTTTTTGTTAAAATACTTTTGTTGACAGATTCCCATTGCTTGCCCAATTTTTGTATTTGATCTCAAAAGCATTGTTTGGAATTATAAAATGTCAGGCTCAGTAATATCTTTAACTTTCCTCATATCTCCTTCAATCTTTTTTACTATCTAGTCTTATTCCTCTCCTTCCTCTCCACTCTCTAACAGAAAACATTATGCTAATGTTATCCATGAATATTTCAAAATACATTTTCACACTACTTATTATACAGCCAAACCATTACAATTGTAATCTACAAATAAATATTGTCATAATTAATTGTGCATTAATTTAATATAATCATATTTTCAAAATAGCCCATCCACTGCATGTTTTCATGTGAACGTTCTATAACCTTGCTACCATGACAGTAGCTAGCTAACTTAGTCTACATAGCTAACGTTAGCTACTGTAAAACAACCTGTTTAAAACATTATAGAGCAGATCATGGATCTATTTAATATATTGTGACATTACAATATCTAGGAGTGTGCGATATATCTGTAGTCACGATAACTGTGATAAATTAAATATTGATGTCATGTTAATAATACACATTATAATAACGTATTCACTAGGCAAAAATAATGTTATATTTTTCAAAAAATTCCACTTAATTTTTGATACCTTATTCATGTCACCTATAGACAAACGATGCATGTGCATAAACCATAAGTCTGGAATTATACACTGCCGTTTGAATTAACCAAAGATGCGCCATTTCGTAATTTCTTTTGTCTTTTTCTAAAAACTGATCTAGGTGATCTTTTGGGGTCCAGTTAATCTGGTTGCCTTTTCATTATTATTATTTTTTTTTTATGGTAACAGACTTTCCACCTCTCTACAATTTTGAGTGTAATTCATTTGCCAAAAAAAGAGACAAAACACACAATATACAAAGATGAAGAGGATTTTGACTGATAGACTTATTTTTTCTTATAACCTTCTATAGATATTGCCATAATGATGTTATCATGAAATCTTTTAGGCACGATAATCATGTAATGAAAATGTGATAATGTGACGACCCTAATAATATCACAAGCTAGTCTCTCAAACAATTGAAACCTGGCTTGAAAATACATTTGTGTTGATGTCAGGTCACCCAAATGACATACACCTTATTTTAGGATTACTGTGACTTATACCTTACTTCAAGATTGGTTTTACTTATACCTTGCTTCAGGATTAGTTTGATTTACACCTTACTTCAGGATTAGTTTGATTTACACCTTACTTCAGGATTAGTTTGACTTACACCTTACTTCAGGATTAGTTTTACTTACACCTTACTTCGGGATTAGTTTACTTTACACCTTGCTTCAGGATTACTTTGCAATGTACAGGATGTAATTATCGGAGTGGTAGGTAGCTGTGTGCACTTCTGGCAACATTTAACAATTATTTTTTATTTCAGAGTAATTGAGGGGAGGGGATTTTGTTCAGAAATCTTCAAACTCCGATGGGTTTGTTGCGTTAGGTCTTAAACACAAGTCTTGTATAGTGCTGGAAACAGAGATAGAGAGAGGGAGAGAGAGTAATGAAGTTGTTTAAGTGTCTGGATGTTTGCCAAGTCTAATTTGTTCAGATGGGAGGTGGAGGGTGATTTGTAGTTTGTGTCAGTTGCTGACGGGCCCAGTGCCCCTCTGGTGCATTGAGTACAGTGGAGACACTCCCTCATTTATTCAGCGCACTAGAATTCCCACAGCCTGATTCACACAGAGCTCCTAATGCGTTGAGCCTCACGTGAGCAGGTAAGTCTCTTGTTGGTTTAAAGCCAGGTATAGCACCGCGATGTGCTGCTCTCTCTCCTTCTCGCTGTAATGTATTTCTCGTCTCTATCTCATTCTGTTCCTCTGTCTGCCTCCGTTCTTTTTCATTTTCTTTTACTCTGTTCTTAGTATCTGTCTTTCTCTCAGGTCTTCCTCTCTCTGTCTCAGTTTTTGCAATCTTACTTTGATTCTGTTCTTACTATTTTACTCTCTCTATTCTTTTTGTGTACATACGATTTTACACTTATAGTGCTGTGCTTTATCAGTGGTTTTCAACCTGCTTGACTCCAAGGCCCCCGAGTCCCCATTGAGTAAATGAGAGAATATAGCTTCCTTGTTTTTCTTTTTGTTAGATGTGTTACAGAAGATTTGAGCAAGTGCTAGTGAGAATATGAACTTAACACAGTCAAAGCTAATTCATGGCACATCAGGCTTGGTAGTCCAGAGGCATGGTCCTAGGGCTAAGGTCTTCGTGTTAGAAATAGGGGTCATCAGGCTTGGTAGTCCAGAGGCATGGTCCTAGGGCTAAGGTCTTCGAGTTAGAGATAGGGGTCATCAGGCTTGGTAGTCCAGAGGCATGGTCCTAGGGCTAAGGTCTTCGAGTTAGAGATAGGGGTCATCAGGCTTGGTAGTCTGGAGGCATGGTCCTAGGGCTAAGGTCTTCGTGTTAGAAATAGGGGTCATCAGGCTTGGTAGTCTGGAGGCATGGTCCTAGGGCTAAGGTCTTCGAGTTAGAGATAGGGGTCATCAGGCTTGGTAGTCTGGAGGCATGGTCCTAGGGCTAAGGTCTTCGAGTCAGAGATTGGGGTCATCAGGCTTGGTAGTCCAGAGGCATGGTCCTTGGGCTAAGGTCTTCGAGTTAGAGATAGGGGTCATCAGGCTTGGTAGTCCGGAGGCATGGTCCTAGGGCTAAGGTCTTCGAGTCAGAGATAGGGTCATCAGGCTTGGTAGTCCAGAGGCATGGTCCTAGGGCTAAGGTCTTCGAGTTAGAGATAGAGTTAGTTGAGTTAGTGTGTGTCTGTGTGTGAGAGAAGATTTAAATGGAGAAATACCCAAGTTCCAACCAGATAAAATCTGAGAAATAACACCAGAACCAACTGGCCCTCGACCCTCAGCACATTGTTTATTCCTGCATAGGGACGGGGGAAAATAACCCATAGAGACAGCAGAGGTGGTTTGTCAATCCCCATAGAGACAGCAAAGGTCATAGATACAGCAAGGGTGGTTTGTCAATCCAGTGCCTTTCCACTCACCTTCAAACTTTGTGGCCAGAATACACTCAGTCACAACACTATGATATACTTGAATTGCTGGTTTTCTAGTATTAACTTGTTTCAATCATGCCAGATTAAGATTTTTAAGGAATCCTCCTGCCCCCAAGAATTGCATTGCGAAGACAAATCTTGTAAGCAGTATTTCCTAAGCCGTGCCTGCTCTAGCCTTTTGGGGTCTTTAAGCAAAATTAGATTTGGAGCCCTCTTTCCCCTATCGGTCCGGGGCTCCCTAGTGGTCAGAGGCCCCAATAGCGGTCAGAGACCCCCTGGCGGTCAGAGGCCCCCTAGCGGTCAGGGGCCCTAAGTGACTGCTTGTCTTGCTTATGCTTAGAACCGGCCCTGCTCATAAGCTACTTATTGCCAAAAAAGATTAGGTCAAAAGATATCTAAAGTGTTTCGAGGGAAAATTTCAGAGGGAAATAGGGGGACATATGTTCCCTTTAAAATAAAACAATAAAGATGTTTTAAAATTTCTCTCTGGGCCGACACTGATACGGGAGAGTGTGTGTTTACATCACACTGTATTGTATTAATAATTAAGATACAGGACAATAACTGGGCAAAAATGCACATTACATACTGTACAGTATGATGCACTGTACACTTCATATAGCAGGTTTGTTGATCTGTCAGATACTGTCTGTAAGTTCTTGGCAGCAATGTAGTGTACTGCCAATCAACAAGCCATTTTGTACCATTAATTTAGGGCCAGAAAACACAGCATTTTTATGTGTGTGTTTTACAAAAGGTAATGTAGTTTTGTTTTAACAATACTGTAATTTGATTTATTCTGATTAATTGGATGTTGTGGTCTTGGGAATTTAATTAGTAGAACAGGTGTGTAAAGTAAGCCCACGATCAGGTGGAGGAAGGGACTCTGCTCAACTCACTTATATTGCATGGCTTAGTAAAGATAAGAGAGGGTTTGTATTGTCGTTTCTAAAACTCAGTTACTCTTTTGGATTTTTTGTAATCAGTGGGTATTTGCTTAATTCAGCAGTACATGCATTCTTTGTATTTTTACTCTGGACCATAGGATAACCTTACATAACTCTGCATTCAGGATTTCAGTGGGGTGCTTGTCTCAGCGAGTGAGCAACTGTTTTGTAAGTGTACCCCACATGTCACTTCCGTGAGAGGTAGTTGATTCAACAAAGCATTTAATGCATAGGTACCTCAATTAGAATTTCTTTCAATAATGAATGCCCAACATGCTTTCGTCCTATCCCTATTTCTCCCTCTCTCTGTTCTTTCACCCACTTGCTTTCAGTTCTTCCACACACTCTGCTCTCTCTCTTTTTTCTTTGATTAGTCCAGCCTACTCGCGTTCTATCCACAATGTAACACTAGAATCAGGTGATATTCGAACCCTGTCACTTTAAAGTGGGCGGACTCGTGGAGTTAAACAGGACTGTATATTCAGGAACGCCTGCTGCCTTCCCCAGAGGGTTCGGGGTAACATGTGTTTACGTGTGTACAGTGCGGGGTCCGGCCCTTGTAGTACCTACTTCAGGATTGTTATGGGCTGCCCTGTCTAACCGACGGTTGGGTTGGAGTTCTGACTCTAGTCCCACAACCCCTCTGCCGCGGGCGAGATGAGACGAGGAGACGATGGCACACGGGCTGAGTGGTAATGTTCAGAATGTGTGTGGGAGGGAATGGCTTTCTTCTCTGTGCCCAGATCAACCAGCAAAGCAAAGGTGTTTAATCAGTGGCCAATTTACCCACCCAGCGAGCAGTTTGTCACATTGCCACCCCGGACTAAACAGTCTCAAACTAACTGCTAGGGGATGTTATGTGCTTACCATGTCTTCCTGTGCTTTACATTCATTTTTACTCTCAGATAGATTTGTCCATGACAGACCTTTGTATTATAAAGATTATGGTGCTCTGTTTCTTTCGTACTGAATTGCAAGTTATGTGGTAGATATGGTTTTTCTAGATATGGTTTTTCAAGCACTATCCACCTGGACTTCTTGTCCAGGTGGATAATGACTTAGGATAAATTCATTGAGACAAATTAAGATGTTCTACCTTTTGTCTTTCATATTAAATTCATACAAAGATCTACGTATTTAGATGAGTCATTGACATGAATGGACACGTCTGTTCCGACCTATCTGAGAGACGAAATCCAGGTAGATGTTTTCAGAAGAACTGTCCCAAGGCATCTGCGCTAATCTCAGCTGCTCATGACATGATTATGGGTTGCAGTACGTGTTTGATTAATGGTTTCAGATGGAGTTTACATCTTGTAAATTATGGGGTTGTATTTCTGTTGGGACTCCTTTGTTGTGGTGTGTGGACATGGGGGAGCAGTCCTGCTGATCCTTTTTGTCAGAGGTTTGGGGTGTGTGTGTGTGTGTGTGTGTGTGTGTGGGTGGGTTGCTGGGTGGTTGTTTTCGGGGGGGTTTGTGAGGGTTGGTTAATGGAGATGTCACATTGCGGGCGACTGTGCTACATTGGGCAGACAACTGAAAGGCTCGGGCTCCAGAAACCCAAGGGAAATAGCCAAACAGACAGAGTGCAATAGAGAAAGGTGTGGGCCAGCCATATACCTGTGAGTTGATGGGAAAATGTATCACGTACAGCAGCAATTGAAACAAATGTGTGAAGTATAGAACGTCATGTGTTTTTCATTAGCTAGGTCCCCTGGGGAGATGTAATTACTCTCCCCCGCTCTGTCTCTGTGCACGCTCAGAGTTTGGGTGTGAGGGTGCTGTGGTTGGTATGGTGAAAGCTTTTCTGTATGTTTTTCCCCCCTTTGTTACTTCTTTCTTGGATCTCTCTCTCGTATGATGTACAGTCCTCTCCAAAAGTATTGGAATGGCAAGGCAAATTCCTTGAAATTTGGAGGGGACTGTTGGAGGGGACTGTAGTTTGTAATAGTAGTAGTAGCAGTAGTCAAAACTGATTTGATTATTTTATTTTCATTTGGTTACATTCACTTCCTTTCTTTGCATGTGTGGTTGTTTGCTAGTAACGATATTTTCTCATGGGGAGAATTTTGAGGTGTGTGCCTGATCCAAGTGTTACTGTGGAAGAGGTTCACCCCACTGTGGGTGAACAGGTAAGGCAATGAACATTTTCCCACTGTGAATAGATCGGTGGTTGCATTTGTAAAAGTGAAGTCCACTGGCTGGCTTTTAATAATGAATTTCTACAAATTACACCACTGTTCTTTGTGGCTTAAAGATTACCATTTGTAATGTGCAACCATTCATACCTGACAGTAATGTGATTTGTGATCTCCCTTGTTCTGGTTAATTTGCCAGTCTGATGTGAGAGTTGTTACTTGGCTGTAAAGATACATTGTTAAAAGAGGTTACTGATTGTAGGTAGACACACCAAAAAACCTACTAGACATTTTGTATCAGGTTTAGAACTAGGGGAAAACTCATAGGATTTATGCTACCACCAGGGAGATGAGACATAAGAGATGTGGAGAATGTGGAGAAAAAACTGTGGAGAATAGCATGTCGGTTCTAATTCATCCAAAAACAAGTGTTTTAAGTTAGTCTCTGATGTGTCGTTTTGTGTGGGCTTCTGTTTTTTGGCACAGTTGGAAGAGTAGGATCTGATTTTGAGAACTTATAACAGTGGTCGGAGGGGAGATAAGTTGGAGTGTTCTGTCAGCACCACTCAGCCAGTGGCACAACAGGAATCAGGGCTGTAATTACCTACATTTGAGCAGAATATTTCTATTGAAAATAACCTTCTTGGCCAGTGGAACTTAGCATTAGAAAAGGAGTTGAAGGGAAAGCTGACATGGTTGGGTTCCTTTTTACTGGACGAGGTGAAGGGTGTGCTCATTAGATCTCGGTTTGTAACCCTGAAGGAGATAGATGTCCTGACAGCTTTTTTCTTCAACTTAGAGAGGAAGTCAGCTCAGCAGAAGGAAATGTTACATCTGCAACCTCCTTCTGGATCGCACACTTTGGATCCGGTGGAGATGAGGACACCGACTGTGAAGTTCTATGAAGACCTTTATAGTGACAACAACATGACCGTCAGTGTGCACACGAGATTCTACTGGGGCATCCTAAGCGCCAGTCTGGGTGGTGTGCTGGGCCTGGACATATACCTGGTTGGACAGTAATGGTAACAGCCGGACACAGCCAGTGCCGAGCCAGTTATGTTTCTATGTCAAGTGTCTATATGTTCTGGTCATTATATACCTATGTCCAATGTCATTTTATTCAGTCTTCTCACCAGTGGCTCGTTTTCGTATCATTAAAGCCTCAATTTGGCCTCCCTAATTGCTTGTCTGTTGGTTGGTCATTCTGTAACATTGAGAGCAGGAGGCAGGACACAAACAGAACAGCAGACGGAGAATGTTTAATGCAAATATTGTTTTATATAACCAAACAGAAATATAACAGAACCACACTACAAATGGACAGAATCTTAGACAATGACCGACAATATACAAGAGGGAAGAAGAAACTTAAATAGTGACAGTTAACAGGAGCACAGATGAGGCAGTAACAACAAACAGATGCCCATGCTCCAAATAGGGGAGAGAAGGGCGTTGGATCCAGGATGTGCCGGGAATGGACAACTTGTTTTTATTAAAGAGTTGTGATAGACATCATCAAGTTGATTGATCAGGATCCGGGGTTAACTTCTATAGAACCTTTGACAGGTGAACCAGGCGGCGGCATCGGCAGTGTGAGGGCTTGTTTTTTCGAGCAGTGGAATTAAGCAGGACTGGGGTAGAGAAGGGATAATGTTTCGCAGTGTTTCAGGAGAGGAACTGGGATGGGTTGGTAAACAAAGGTCACAGCTAAGTTGTGTAAACAGCGGTGGTTGTTGCCACTTTTGTCTTTCTAGGGGAGGGTTCTGGTCTGCCTTCATGCTCTGGCACAGAAGGATGGCCCTGCCCCAGCCGCGAGTCTCGTTGCAGGTCTGTAGAAGACGCTGCTGGTCAGGCGTACGCTGACATGCACAGCAGACTTATACCTCCCTTTACACGATGGTGGCCAGGGGACGGTGGAGCAGTTGGGTGGAGTCCGTTCCAGGATGCCAGGCTCTGCCACTGGGGTTGTTTAGGTCTGCTGCTTTCTAGAGCTAAACGAGCTTCCGCCCTTTAGCATCATGGCTGCTCCAGGTGACCCGAGGGTTTGAGCCGGTCTTTCCAGATGGAGGATTTCTGGCTGTTAGCGAGACAGCTTTGTATGCAGATGCTGTTAAGTTGTCTCAGAAAGATAATCTTTGTGGGCTGGGTGTTCGGCAGGGAGGGCGCGTGTTTTGGGCCTGGGCTCTTGTCTGAAAGGATGCTTGCGCTCCCTGTATAAGCCTCCAATACAGGGGTGTACTGCTGATCTACAGTGGAGGATTATTCACTGTTGCTACAAACAGATACATGTCACACCTTGATCCGTCTGTGAGGAGGAAGTGTCTCTTCTATGGGGAGCTGAAAACAGTACAACATGTATTGGTTCTATGTTCTATGCTGGCAAGGCTGTTCTCTTTCTGGGCCCAAGTAGAGTGTGGAGAACAGGGGAAGGGACTGCCTAGTGAATTATATAGTGGGGCATACAAAGATGGCAGTATGGCAAACAGGAAATATCGAATGTCTGGAAGAGTTTTAGATGTATGGAGTATCTGAATTATGCCCAGTGGATGAGGAGGGGGTGCTTTTTAACCATTTAAGGAGTCATAGCAAATGTACTGTGTGCCTTGTGTATGGTTAGTAAAAAAGAAAAATTGTAAGTCTGAATATATCTTGTACATTTAAGTAATTTGGTGGGCAAATAAAGGACATTTTAAATCAAAATCTGTCTCTTGCAAGGATGAACAGTTAAGGTCAGGTGGTAGAATAGGCACAATCGTATGGATTACATGGAGGAACTGTCAAATGTTTTTCAGATATTTCCTTTTTTGCTGCAGTGACCCCCAATGGAGAATGGCCCCATACTGCAGGATATGAGCAGTTTTAACTCTTTGATGGCAATACATTGTATGTGCTGAATTTAGACTGGTAGTTTGTGTTGTTCACTCAAACAATAGTACACTGAAGAGGAATTCAATCTTCCTTTATCTTTCTTTTCAGACTTAGAATCATTGATAATAGAGAAGAAGCCAGAGGCTTCATATGCAATTAGTACAATCTTTGCAGTGCCTACAGATGACGTAATACTGCTATTATAAAGCAGTGTATTCTGCCAGTGTGAAGATTTCACCGAGTAATGTCTTCTTCCCTCAGGTGCCCAATGATTGAATAGCACATTTATGATTGTATGGTTGGGCCATGCTTCATGGAAAATAATGAAATGTACAAAGTTAATGGGAGCCCTGAAACCATTGTCATCTTTGGAGCAATCAGACCTGGGTTGTTCTGGACAAGGAAAAGCCAATGGCTTCTGAATAATGCATGATAGACCATCCACTGTCTCAACCACAAATAATGTGATTTCTGAATGGTATTAGAATAATAATGTCTCTCAATAAAAGAGGAATAAATAATTGAATCTGAGTATATTTTACATTTTATTGGATGAACAAACATTTATATTTGAAATCAGTGATTCATATAGCTCTCATTTGGCCGGACAAATTAGAGACATCCATAGTGGTTTGGATGAGTATTCCTCAGAATTAAATTTGTTGCATACTAATTGGCAAATTACCGGTGCCTCGAAGGTGTGGGCTCATTGGGATACTCCCTCTGTACGTGGTTAAAATCCAAAACCCGGGAACAGGACACTTCCTTTGATTAGTGGTGGAGCCATAGTTAATACTCAGGTGCAGCCGCAAGTATTGGAGCTGGATAACGGTAAATGGATTTGGTACTGGATAATGTTAGATGGATTGGAGCTGGATAACTGTAAATAGACTTGGTACAAGATAATGTAAGATGGATTGGAGCTGGATATCTGAAAATGGACTTGGTGCTAGATAATGTAAGATGGATTGGAGCTGGATAACGGTAAATGGACTTGGTACTAGATAATGTAAGATGGATTGGAGCTGGATAACGGTAAATGGACTTGGTACTAGATAATGTAAGATGGATTGGAGCTGGGTAACGGTAAATGGACTTGTTACTAGATAATGTAAGACAGATTGGAGCTGGGTAACGGTAAATGGACTTGGTACAAGGTAATGTAAGATGGATTGGAACTGCTCGTAGGGTGAAAGAGTGTTGCGGCGGGGAAGAGCTCCAGTTTCAGGGTCAGGCCTCATGTTCAGCCTCTGCTGCGTCCCTTGCCAGTGGATGGATTCAACGTGTGTTACAGCGTCATGTGCCGTGTGAAAGGCTCACACCCATGATATACTGGACCAGCGGCACTCGCCTGGCCACACTCGGCCGCCCTCATGTGAGTGAAATGAGCTAGCAAGCAAGCAGGTTCCATAGTGCTAGGTATAAACAGCCATTGTCAGCCAATTGAGTAGGGGTTGAATGTTATGCCACCACCCATCCTCTGCCCTTCCAGTTCTCACTTCTGTTCTTTCATTAAAATGAATGGGTGTATCCCTGCATGGAGCCACTGTCTAGTGTGGATGTCAAAGCTTGGTGTTAAATGATTCAGCTTAGCGCTACTGTGCATGAACAATACCGAGGATGAATGTGTCCACTCACATCTCTGTTTTACATGCAAACTGATGGGCTTTTCTTGGCCAAGGTCAAAGGATATTTTTTATATTGTTTAATAACTCAGTTGTAAATGCGTTGCAGCCAGACGTCTCAGCCTTGTGATACACATGGAGCCAACACCTGGAACAAGCCTTGTAGCATGCTGCTTATGTGAGCTTTGATATACATTCTTTATACATTGTAAGGGGTGGAGACACTAAGAACGAACACTGGACAATTGTTTAGAACAGTGGAAGCCATTATATTAACATAAAACACAAAGGAAGTGAGGGGAAAATCTAAATTAAAAGATAAATAGCTCTCCTGGGGGGGGCTGCGTCATCTGCCTCTCCACTTTTCTTTTCCTGACTTCCTTTCTTGCTCCTTGGCTCCTGCATCGCCGAGGCAGAGCGGTGAGGGCAACATGAGATGGAGTTGCCCTCTTTCTGCCTTTTGCAGCTACTGCTTATTCCTCTAGAACTACTTCTCCAACCGCATCTTCTGTAGCTTGTGCTTTCTCAGCTTGGGCCCAGGACCTCTTTGCAGGGGCCTTAAAATGCCTCCATTGATGAGGGCCTGATGGAGAGCAGCTGTGCCAGGGTGGGGCAGGCCTTACTGATTGCATCTGGAATGTTCTGGAACCTGCCAGCTTTCTACCGTAGGGCAGAAAGGGGTTGTTTGTGCCACTTTAGATGTATACACGCATATATATATGTGTGAAATACTTCGACACAACGCTGACATCAGTGTTAAGCATATAAGGGACACATCCCTGGTGCGATGGTCGCTGCCAGCAGGAAGTCTACTTTGTCATTTTAGTCATTTAGTGTCTCTCTTATCGCTGATAAAATGTAGACAACTGGAAAGCCCCATTCATTAGTCAGTGGGACCTTGAACCAGTCCAGTCATAGCACCAGCGGTGGTGGCTGACTGCTTAGGACTCTCAGTCTAAAATCGATGGGTCTCTTAAGGGAAGATCTGTTACTTCATTGGCTTTTAAGTGTACTCAAGGTTAAACCTGGTCTTGTCTGCCTTCAGCAGTGATCAGTTAATTAGATCCTAATCAACTATTAGGGGTGTTGTGTTTGGTTTTAAATTGACCTGCTTGTTTAATGTGCTGATATATCATTGATTTAGATTTCTAATGGATCTTCTTGTGATGAGCTCATGTTCTGTAACTTCATATTCTGTAACCCGAGCTGGCCTTACATGTCATGTTTAGAGGCTACGGTAACAATCTCCTTTGTGACCAGCTAACATGAATCAGCTAGCTAATTAAGAGGCCTGTTAGTCTGCTTTACACCTGATGACACAGATTGTCCATCTCTGTTGATCTGGGATCCGAAGTGTCCCATGCCAATAAAGGTGTCTGAAGCATGACACCTCTGATCTCTGTGGGAGAATATCATCTTCCATTCTGATCTCGCAGTGGTGTTCCTATCCAGTGACGCCGACAGGGGGGGACAGCCGGTAAAGTTGTCCCGGGCCCAGGCCCAGGCTCAGTCAATCTTGGTATTTAGTACTGAGAAACATTCAAATTTGTCCCGGGCCCTGGGATTCCAGTCGGCATCCCTGTTCCTATCTAACGTCTCCTGTCCACCTGATACTGCTGGTATCAGCACGTCCCCACTAACATCTCTTACTTCCGCACAGACAATGTATACACTGGCAACTAGATGATAAAGACCAGCCTGATCCCTTTACACACACACACACACACACACATACACACATGCACACATACACACACACATGCATATATTTGTTTAATTTTGTTTCATTCTATCCTTGTCGGGAGAAAAGTTATTCCCCATTGTCCCTAACTCTTCAACCTAAGATACTTACCATTACCTCACCGTAACCTAGCTTTAAACTTCATAACCTAAACTTACGTATGCCTGAACTTACCCTAACCATTCTGCCTAATCCTAAACCTTATCTCTGATTCCTGAACCTGACATGAATCCCAAACGTGTACGTTTTATTCTAATCCCATTGTCTGTGGGGACCAGCTGAAAGAACATGTGGGAACTGAATTGGCAACTTTTACTTTTTATCTTTGTGGCATCGTTTGCTCCCCGCAAGTATAAAAATGTCTGGATCACGCACACAAACGCACACAAACGCACTCAAACACATGCTCACCCAGCTTTACTGTAGACCCCTTCAGCCTTTGAAGAATGCCCCTGATTAAGGAGATGAAAGCCTTTTCTTCATTAGCTGTGATTGTGACTGAATCATCAATGCTTTGTACCAAACTGTCAGGAGCTTCCTTATCTTCAGTGACTGCTGAAGGCAGGTTATGATATGCGATCAGAGTTTTTATTTAAATAGATCCTTTTCCTTCTGTTGTGGAAATCTCTCAGCAGTAGCTGCAGTGTTTCTCGGAAATAGAGAGTGTGAAGTGGATGTAAAGCGTTTAAAAGGCTGTCTGCCGTGTTCATCTGCTCCTGGAGACCTGTCAAAAACGCTGATGAAATGACCAGTAACCTTCTCTCGGAGGTTAGCTCAGCCCACCGTCTGAGTTGCTAAAGCTCTCCTGTACAACACTTACACGCTGTGACACTGAAGGTCGCCCGTCCTCTGATCTTCAATGTTGCCACAGCTTCCTTCGCCGATTCCTCTGTAAGAGGTTACAGCGTGTTGTGGCGTGATGAGATTTGAAAAGCTCTAATGCGATGAGGAGCATGAAGAGGAGTGTCTGTCTGTCTGTGTGTGGGCCTGCATCTATCTTTGCCAGCGTCTGTGTTTTCCCAGTGCCGTTGCGTTCACACATGCAAAATGAGCCTTCTGTATATTCCATGGGTTGAGCGTCGCCACGTTCCTCCGCCTTTTGAGCCCTGCATGTTGACCTTGGTCAAACGGGACACGTCTGACAGAACGCTTGAGGCTTGCACTTCTTTAAAAAATGCCTGCATGGTGACCGCAGGTCGGCCCCTGCCTGACGAACTCACAGAGTCGGCCAGGGGAGAGTCCTCTCACCCACCTGTGGGGATGAGGGGAGAGGAAGTCCAAGGAGAAGGTCAGAGGCATCTGTCTCATTCCTTGGAGGATTACATTTCAGATGCATGGGTTTATGGAAGCACACACAAACAAGGATACAGAGCTCGCTGATCAGATTAGTCAATATCTCCCAGAAACACCTGTGTTCACAGATCCACGCGAAACAAAAAGAGGCTCTGGTTGATGAGCTTGTGTTTTACCAAAATTGCATAGGTATTTCCTGTCCATAGTAATCTGCAGAAAATACAGTTCTTGCTGCTTTCTGTAGTGGTAGTACCTATAGCTATACAGCTTGAGCGTGTTCATGTCATTAAGTTCTAGAGGCAGGTTGAAACATGTCATTAACTGTTGTAGCGAGAGCACTGTTTTCTTTATAGTACGCTCTATGGAGCTGGCTCTCTGCAGAGCTAATCCAACTATAGACAAAAAGTTTCCCTCTTGTCAGTTCTTGTAGTCACACTGTCTTGGTCAGGTTGTTTCTTTCAAAGGTGCTCTCTGTGGTTACATCTACCAGGTCCAACGCGTAGCTCCTACATATGTCTCTGTAATATACGTGTTCATGACCCTAAGGGAGAGTTTTTACTGGAATAGTTGGCAGTACTACACTGTTGAACACGGTCGGTCTAGTTCACAGTTGGCTGTGATCCTAGGTTCAGTATTGAGTTGTAACACCACTTCCTATCCCAACAAAGCAGCATTGTTGTTCCACTCTGCTGTGTACAATAGGGGATCAATGGACGCCTGGACTGGGGGCTCTTTTTTCTGCTGTGATTAGCAGTGTTGGGTGTTCGGGTGGAGCCAGTAGGGTGTGGGTGGGTGCCGGGGACAGATGGTGTGGAGCGCTGCAGGGATGTATCTGATAGTGGGAGTGTTGCATGGCGGTGTTTTGATGCGCGTGTGTGTGTGTGTGTGTGTGTGTGTGTGTGTGTATGCGTGTGTTTGAGCAACACGGGTGGTGAGTTTGGCTGTCTGTGGCCGGCGTGGCCCCTCTGCCAGCATCCACCCCCGTCTCTGAACAAATGGCTGAACACTGCAGAGCTGAAAGACAGCAAACCTCACACTTGGTCTGAATGCAGCACGCACCTGTTTTGTATGTCCACCCTAGCATTGTCGTTGGGGGTTCAAGCGTGCTAGATATGTTTAGGATATTAACAGTCCGCTGAATAGAGGCTGGAAACTATTTTGATGTTCGAACGGTCAACAGCAGCATGATGTGTAATATTTGCATAAAGTTCAGCTTTTCTTAGGATTTTTTTAGCTTTCTTAACCCCCCCATGTTTCCTTTTGTTTAAATGAATGGGCATCTCTGTTATTTCAGGGCCCCCAATGGACGCAGTCAAGATGCCCCGTCAGCACTCCTATTGTCATATCACAGCACATAGCTCGGCCCTGACAAACAAAAGATGAGGAAAACGGTGTGTTTCTGTAATTCCTCCAGCTCAAGAAAAAGAAAGGAACGTGTTTCTCTTGTTCTCCCCATGAGAGTAACAGAGAAGGATGTGGAATGTGCTGAGAGTCACTCAGAAGAGAGTGGTAGATCGTGATAAAGGAAAAAGGCAAATGAAAACAAGAAACGTATTAGCTTTCCAACAAAAGCTACTGCAAACTCAATCCCCTGAGGATTTGAACAGAAAGTATGCATTGAAACATGGTAGGATCACCCCAGCTGTGTCCTTCATGAACCTACACGTCCCTTTGAATTCAAGACAAACATGGAGGAATTCAGATAATGTACTGATTCAGCAGGAGGCGGATAAGAGAAGACAGGAGGAACAGAAATGGTGCTATTGATAGCTCTGTTCCCTGAAGACATATTCTACAGGTCAAAAGGTCAGGGGTCAAACGCCTTCTCTCTCCTCAGAGGTCCCTGTGACAAAGGGACAGTAATGAGCCACTTTGACAACATACAGTGACCCTTGTTAGCCCTGTTATTCCGATGATACACTGCTGAATCTGCTTTACATTATGACGCCTACAACACACCTCCTCAACCACAAATAACCACTAAGTCGTTGCTAAATGTGAACAAGAACACACTGACTTGGTTGAGCTTGGCTGAGCTTGGCATGTCCCACTACGTTCCATCCAGAGGCTGAAGCAGCAATGTGTGACCCATTCTACTTCTGTCTATAGGCTTCAGTGGTCATCTTCCTGGTATGTCTGTAGACGTAATGGGGAGGAGGAACATGAACTGAACTGACTGATTTGACAGTCCTCAATAGATGACCATTACAGAGGCAAGGTGACAGTTTCATGAGAGAGAAGCTTCCAGTGAGGCTGGTGCCAGGCAACAAATTGCTTCCTGTGGATGAAAGGTCAGGGCAGATTCCTCTACAATGCTCTATCCGTCTGTCCGTCTTAACATTGACGTTTCTTAGAAGACTAAAGGCTATTTTCTATCCATCTCAGTTTTCTTTTTTCTTGCCTGATTTATAGGGAGCCTCTTCCCCATAATGACGTGCTTGGTATTACCGTCAGATCGCCGAATGATTCATTACCCAGTGGTGACACTGGTGTTATTCAGATGGGCCTGGTGTTAAATTAGCTTTCATTCAGGCTGGCTTTTTAAGTTCCATGTAGAATTCTGACGGTACCACGTTTCAAAGATGTGTAACTGTAACAGCCGTTTCCAATACATTTGAAATTGCATATCTGGGGTCCACAAATCACAGTGCATTATCTAAGTATTATGCCCCCAAAAATAAAATATTAAAAAAACACATTATTTTTGTTCTATTCTAGTTAAGGCTTGGGGGAATCATTTTTAGTAAGTCATTTTTGGAGTGGATGGATGGCTTTTATGGGTAATTTTCTTAAATCTGCAGAGTTTAAGTATGTTAGTGGCTTTGAAATGCACTTTATGCCCATGAGTCAGGAGCCATTACTGTCAAGACAACCCAGAGTTCTGATTATATGGTCATTAGTGTGGGAGGGAGGGACGGAGAGAGATGGAAGGAGGGGGAGAGAGAGAGAGGGACGGGGGAGAGTGAGAGTGATGGAGAGAGAGAAGGAGGGAGGGGGAGAGTGAGGGAGGGAGGGGGAGGGAGGGAGAGATGGAGGGAGGTATGGAAGAGAGGAGCGAGGAGAGAGAAGGAGGGAGGGGGAGGGAGAGAAACAGTGGCATAGTGAGAGGGAGGGAGGCGAGGATGGACAGAGGAGGGAGGGAGGGAGGGAGGGAGGGAGGGAGGGGAGAGGCTGCTCTGTTCCTCCATGCAATACTTGTATCAATCCTTCACTGTGGAGGGAGTTATTGATGGCACTGGGCTGGCCGGGGCCGGTCCACGGTGGATCCCTGGCCAGAAGGTCCAGTGGAGGGGGACGGGGAGGGCCGGGGGAGGGCCGGGGGAGGGCCGGGGGAGGGGGAGGGAGCCCGTCTCCACAGATCTTGTCTGGACTGTCAGTCTGACGAGCCTGGCTAGTGCAGCACCACCACAGACCCTGTGCTCCTGTCGGTTCCAGATCTCTGACTCCGTGCCGCATGACAGCCAGGATAGATGGTCCTGGGAGGATCCCAGAGGAGAACGTCACAAGGCTGTAGATAGGGCAGGTGATATAGAAATGGTTCTGGCGTTAATGCAACAAGACCCAGTCAGTCCGTGTGTGCTGTGTGTGAGATGTTGGCAGGCCATCCCACAGCCCTCAGATCCTCTCCATGTGGTGTCAATGACTTTTCTATCTTACCTCAGGCCCGATCTGGGCTATTTCACTTGGCTGTTGCTCCGTTATGTCTCTATCCCGAAGGCCATGTTGCTGTATAATCCAGACTCTCTTTAATACAGACTGTGTGTGTGTGTGTGTGTGTGTGTGTGTGTGTGTGTGTGTGCGTGCGGGCGTGCGTGCGTGCGCGTGTGCGTTTGTGTGTGTCTGTGTGTGTGTGTGTGCGGGCGTGCATGCGTGCGTACGCGTGTGCGTTTGTGTGTGTGTGTGTGTGTGTGTGTGCGTGTGTGTGTGTGTGTGAAGGACCTCCCTCTCTTCCTGACAGACACCCTGACAACTTCACATGTACAATCTTACCCGTTGCTCAGACAACAAGCGTATGGTGGATTTTTATGGCTAAGTAGAATCTTTCCTTCATTTAGGCTTTTCCTCTAGAAAATGTAGATAGCTGGGTTTTATTGGATTCTGCATTAGAAGTATTATGTCATTGAGGTTTGGTGCATTTTATTTCAAAATGGAATATACAGGCTTTTTCACGCAGTTTTGCTTTGTTATGCTTCAGGGGAGTTCTATGCAGGATTTGCTCCTGTGGTTGATGGAATTGATCCTTAGTTTTGTTCATCAGATCAATAATTAGCTTTAGGGTGGGAAAACCCGTGAGCACACAGGCATCTGTATAGGAAACAGTAGTTGACATGATGATCATGAATCATACAAATGTGTGATGCTATACATTTTGACGCTCTCATTAATGATTATGTTTTCAGATCTTGGAGATGGTCAGTGCTTCCTCAGGAGTCTGTTCTCTGGGCTAGTCCATCTGTCATAACATGATGCCCTACCTCACAACAATAAAATGAATGTGGCTATTAAATAGCACAGCCATATGGGAATGTTTCATAGCTCAAATAATAGCTTGTCAAATGTGTTTCTCTTATTTGTAGGAGGCACTTCACATTTCCAAGTTTCCAGGCAGTTGTCAGATGTTGAATTTTGTGGGATTTGGAGATTCCCACAAAATTGGATTTGAGGGATGAGAGTATTTGTCATTCCAGGGGCTGGTAATGGGCGTTTGAAACTCTGAGCCCATTCTACTGCCATTGCCTAGGATGGAACGCACTTTATTAACCTGTATTCCTAGAAGGTGACCCATGCGGTGAAAATAGCGATACCATTGTTGTACTCCTTTATTGTTTCACTTGATTGGCTGCCTGTGAAGGCCGTTACTGTAGCAACCACAGCGTACCGCGCATCCTTCCAGTAGAGGAAGATAGCCTCTCCCCCGTCCTGAACTCCCTCTAATCTCCTCTGTCACTCACACTGTACATGTTCCTCTTGGCTTCCTGCTGATGTTCATTTGAAGTTGGAAAGTGTTGAATTCGTTCTCAGTAGAGCATGGCTGTGGAGAAAGGGAGGAGGAGAAAATGGATGCCTGTGGGGGGCGGGGGTGGGGGGGCTGCCTCCACCACCGCTGCCATTTCCTAAAGGAGCCGGGGAGCCATGCTGACTGTAGGGATTGCAAGGAGAAGTGAGTGGGGGTAGGATGGAGGTGGAGAGGGGGAGGTTTGACACGGGGCGCAGGTGAAGCTGGCTGGGAGAGGCTTTAAATGAAGTCAATTACACACGCACGCACGCACAGACATACACACACACACACACACACACACTCACTCACACACACACCCAGCTGCTTCCTCCTGTTAATGAGATATTCCACATGCCTCCTACCCCGTCTCATTAGCTGGGATGTGGCCACCGAAACACTGTCATGACAAAAGGTTATTATTCGACCCTGTAGCTAGCCTTGCCCACCTTCCCTCAGTGAGACTTCCCTGGGAGATGTTCTGGGAGATGTTCCTGAGGGACGCTTAGGGAACACCACTTTGTGTCTGACGACTGGATGTCAGTAAACTGAGAGAAAAGGTAACATGATGCATTGTTTCTCTGACATTACATTGATTCCATTGAAGTTGAAAATTCTCTTTCTCTTTCCCTCCCTCTCCTCTCTCTCCTCTCTCCCTCCGTCTCCTCTCTCTCTCCTCTCTCCCTCCCCTCTCTCTCTCTCTCTGTGTTTTAATGTTGAATGAGGTGTCCTTGTCGTGGCTTATTCACAAACATTGCCGAGGAGGAGTGTCACCATGTTGGTCGTCCTGGGCAATGCTGTGCTGTTGATCAAATACACAGTGGTATTTCTTATAAAGTGAGACACAGCATCAAACTACATCAAAGAGGACCTTGGAGCATCTTTGCATATAACGAATGACAGACAGAGCGACAGTCAGACAGGGAGTCAGACAGAGTGACTGTCAGACAGAGTGACAGATAGGCAATCAGACAGAAAGGCATCAGCGAAAGCCATTGGTTTTTAAGGGATGGAGAGAGTAACAAAGATTGTGTTGGTTGTGTGCTGTGGGAGAAAACCTAGTCAAAACACATGCCATCTTATTGATATGGTATTGTAGTGATTACTTCATTTGTGTTTTCTGTGTTGTTGTTCAAAGGTAGGGTTTTATATGAGATATGGGTTTCCTCATAGTGCCCTCCTTGCTCAGTGGAAGACGGTGTGGAAGGAGCTGTTTTCTGAGCAGACACAAGGGGTGTGGCTTTTCGATGGATCAACCCGGATGGGGTGGGGCTTTTAGACAGATCAACCCTGATGGGGTGTGGCTTTTAGACAGATCAACTGACACGGACACGGGCGGGGATCCAAGTGCAGACTGGACTGGAGTCGCGACGGTACAGGCAAGCGGTAGGCAGAGTAGTCGGGGACGGGCAGGAGGTCGAGAACCGAGCGGGCGGCGGAGGTACAGACAGGGGACAGGCGGAGTAGTCGAAGGCAGGCAGACGGTCGTAATACGAGAGCAAGGCAGAGGTACAGG
>JACXGJ010004574.1:0-44457 GCA_016801105.1 Esox niger
CAGCCAGAAGAGGACTGGTCACCCCTCGGAGCCTGGTTCCTCTCTAGGTTTCTTCCTAAATTTCGGCTCTCATAGGGAGTTTTTCCTAGCCACTGAAGTTCAACACAACTGTTGTTTGCTCCTTGGGGTTTAAGGTCGGGTGTTTTGTGAAAGCACTTTGCGACAACTGCTGATGTAAAAAGGGCTTTATAAAATAAATGTGATTGATTCATTGAAGTATTTGTCGTTTATATATTATTTAATTAAATATCACCGAAAACAAATAAAACACACAAACCGTAGGAACAGGCAAAGGCAAACACTAACAACCAGGACCAACAAGAAACACTGGAGCAGAAGGAACTTAAATAATCAAGCTATGCCTTACCAAAGTCAATTAAATCCAGTCAAATATATTTGAATCTATAACACATGTATCTGTGAGGACCACAGGTACATAGGCAGCAAAGGGGACAGGACGACTGCACCGTATTGAGGGGAGGATGGATGAGGCCATGTATCGCAAGATCTTGGCCAACAACCTCCTTCCCTCAGTAAGAGCATTGAAGATGGGTCGTGGCTGGGTCTTCCAGCATGACAAAGACCCGAAACACACAGCCAGGGCAACTAGGGAGTAGCTCCGGAAGAAACATCTCAAGGTCCTGGAGTGCCGTAGCCAGTCTCCAGACCTAAACCCAATAGAAAATCTTTGGAGGGAGCTGAAAGTCCATATTGCCCAGCGACAGCCCCAAAACCTGAATGATCTGGAGATGGTCTGTATGGAGGAGTGGGCCAAAATCCCTGCTTCAGTGTGTGCAAACCTGGTCAAGAACTACTGGAAATATATGATCTCTGTAATTGCAAACAAAGGTTTCTGTACAAAATATTAAGTTCTGCTTTTCTGATGTATCAAATACTTATGTCATGCAATCAAATGCAAATGGATTATTTAAAAATCATACAATGTGGTTTTCTGTATTTTTGCTTTAGATTCCGTCTCTCACAGTTGAAGTGTACCCATAATAAAAGTTACAGACCTCTGCATGCTTGGTTAGTTGGAAAACCTGCAATTAGCTGTGTATCAAATAAACTGCTGATTTTTCATTGTTGTTATCATAACTGCCATGGTTGGCCTTTTCTTGCAAATGTGATACGTGTACTGCTGATTTATATAAGACAAGACAGTATTTTTTATCCCACCATTCATTGGCCTCAATTTTGCCTAAACGTTTTGAACAGTATCTAAGTCTGGGATTCCCTCATTGTTGTCTGATTCATCTTCAGAGTCATGGCCTCATTGTACTCTAGAAAGTAATATCTCACCACTTGAGATGTGTTGATAACACCAGCTAAATTCAAGGCAGCGATGTGGTTTTTGAAAACCCGGGGTGGCAATTCTATTTAACAAGTACGGTATTATGACAGTAGTCTGTGACTTGGCAGACAAATCGGAACTCAGTATGTCAACATGTCCAGCCCCTTCATTATCTCAGCCAATCATGTTTGTTATGTATGTATTGTAAAGCGTCTTTGGGTCTTTGAAAGCACTATATAAATTGTATGTATTATTATTATTATTTTGTTCAGAAAAAGTCCTGTATTTTCTACTCGTTAAACAAGGGTTTATGTCATTTATTTTATTGGTATTTGCACTTCACATACCAAATTGTAATTAAGTCATATGAAAGTTCACATTTCACATTACATCATGTTTTCATAATTAATTTGTTTGTCCGTGTTTTTTAATTAAATTGTGTACACCCCACCCATTCCACCCAAAAAATGCACTGAAAGGCATAGTTCATCCCTCCCCAAAAAAATCTTATCAGAATTCATTCACCAAAAGATATTCCAGAAGGCCTATTGTCATTTTTTCAAACAATCCACTATTCAGCTCTGTCCCAGTGTGACGGTGAGGTGACGGATTGTTCCGCCATCTCCCGCATTCTCCGGTTCTCCAACAGCCATGAACTCATCCCGGTCCCATTCATTTGTCTTGTCTTGTCATTCATTGTTCACACCAGGTCCCAATCATCCCATTAGTATGTGTTTAAATGTTCCTCCTCTGCTCCTCTCAGTTGTGAGTCATTGTTTCCTTGTCAGTCAATGTAAGTAGTGCGTGTGTTTGTCTATTTTCAGTTTGCAGTTTGCCTCGGTGCTCTGTGTTTTCTGTTCTGTTGTTTTGTGTGTGTTCGTTCATAATTAAAAGAGTCCACCGATCTGCAACCCTCTGCCTACGCCTGGTCCATTTCACCCCACTACACAAGCCTTCTGACACCCAGTCTGTAATTACTGTTATTTGAATCGTCCAAAAATGTCATACCGCAATCGCAAAGCTTCATTGCAAGCAGAAAACTACTCCAAAACATTTCAAAATACATTCATGATCTGCGGTGGCAGCATACAATTTTAAACTGTACACTGATGAAACAGCTGGTGAAACTGGCTCAATTCTATCAGGCACAAGCGAACTACTTCCTATAGCCACACTACACAGCTTCTGTTCTTCGCCAGTTCTTCATCAAGGTGAGCGTGAACTTCAAGCTCAACAAGCCTTGTGAGGATAGGTTGCTTCAACTAGCTTTTTAAATGCCGATTTTGTGTCCCAAGTCACAATAATTTCATGGTGTAGGGTGATGTTGTGGTATTCGTTGCATTTGATCTACTTTGAACTTGTGGATTTGCTTTGGATCGACATCTGTCTGTTCACATCTTGACCACTGCTCCCAGGGTTTTTGGTTTGAAATTAAATTATACCCACTCTGCAATTAGGACCATACCTCTGCCTCTCCCTAGTCGTATTGTGGGAGAATCAATGGAGCAACTTCGCCAAAGAGACATACAAGCTTTGCGAGAAACATTTTAATAAAGTGGATTGTGAACAACGTTCTCTTTGATGAGGACTAAAGGCAAATGCAATTCAAACAAGTTACACAGTTCCACCTGAGTTGAACAAGTAACACTTCCGATTGCTATGTTATAATACAATACAATTAGCCTCCAGATATTCTGGGCAAGTGTTGGGGATTATCGTGTTCCCCATCGCGCCCCTTTAGCTGCTCTCCGAGCTTCTATTCGGTCAAAACATCATCTGTTTATAATGTGTAGAACAAGTAAAGATCTATGCCCCAAAAAACAGCCTGATCATATTCAAAGTCAGACATAATATATACTGTATATGTATTTTCCCTTCTCTCTCAAGCAAATGAAGTTTGTGCAAGGTGAACATCAAAGACAAGATGGATAATTTGCTTAATAGCTAACGAATACTAACTTTAGTTTACTGTCATTCCCTTACTCTTTCCAGAAAAATGCATGGATTGACACAATTGTGAACATAACTTACTGCTAAACACAGAAAGTTCCTGTTTATTTGAAATGATAATTATATTGCAAGAAGATATTTGAGGAATACAACATTGTCATGTTCTTTGAGGTAAACAAATCCACTTAGACAAGTGATGTACGTGTTTATCGGTGTGTGTATGTGTTTGTGTGTGTACAGTATGTGTGTGTCACGCTACACTCCAAGCAGGGGAGAGGCTCTAAGTTATTCAGGGATAAAAAGAGAGGCAGTACCCAGAGTTAGTCAGAAGGCTGACCTGACAGGGTCACACACAGAACCAAGCAGGAGGACGTCAGCATTTTACCCTTTATTACAAATGGAGGAACACAAAGACTCTCAATACTGTTTTCAAGACAGAAACTCTTCTTGCAGAAAGACTTTAATTTCACCATCTACATATGTAACATTATATATCTTCTTCTCATTCATTTCAGCTGTTACCGTATTATTGAATCTAATGGTGATCACCACCATCTCTTATTTAAAGCATCTCCAGACTCCAACCAACCTGCTCATCCTCTCTCTGGCTGTGTCAGATCTCTTGGTGGGACTCATTGCGATACCAGCAATTACTTCAGCAGTAATGGAAAGATGCTGGGTTCTTCAGGGATATTTCTGTGCGCTGCTTCTCTACATCACATATTTATGTACTTCTTCATCTATTGGCAATTTGGTCCTGATATCTATTGATCGTTATGTTGCTGTGTGTGATCCTTTAATGTATCACACGAAAATAACAATAACAAGAATTCAGTGTTGTATATCTTTGTCCTGGTGTTGTTGTATCATATTAGGGATTGGAAGTTTTTCTTTAAATATGCGTGTGCGTAGTAGATGTTTTGAAGAATGCTATTTGGTCAAAGGAGAAATGGGGGTTAATATAATTGGACTTGTCCTTACAATGGGTGTCCCGTGTTCTATTATTTTAACACTTTATTGTAAAATATTTGTGGTGGCCAGATCACAGGCCAGGCAGGTATTTTCTAAAGGGGCTGCCACTGTGTCTGGTGTTAAAACTCTACAGGCAAATAAGTCTGAGAGAAAAGCGGCAAAAACTCTTGCTATTGTGGTTTTCAGCTATCTTGCTTGTTGGATTCCAATGTATCTTAGCAGATTCTTCTTTCATTTTGCAAGTGGTAATTTATTTTCATCTTTCATTTGCTTTCTGCCACTTGTTAATTCCTTAACAAACCCAATCATTTATGCTTTCTTTTACCCATGGTTCAAAGTGACGGTTAAACATATTTTAACTCTGAATTTAAGGGGTTTATAATTCCAAGGTTTGTATTCCATACTCTGATAAACATGTTTGATATGTTCATGGTATAATTGTTGATCATGTGTGATAGAAAATTGAAATAGTGAAGCAATATGATGATTCAATGTTATTATTTTATATTGCATTGGCAGTTTTTAGTGTATATTCATTTCTATGGTGGTTTCATTTGGTATGCTGTGACCTAGGCCAATGAGTAATTAACAGACCACTGGGTTCTTTGTTTGTCTGTTGAAGAGATCAGCTTGACTAGAGAATGACCTGGCATCTGTTGAGTTTATGATTCCCAGGTTGGTATTCCATACTCTGATAAACATGTTTTATATTTTCATGGTATAATTGTTTATGTCATGTCATGCTGTGGGATTACATATCTCAGTTAAGCCTGTAGTCATTATAGATACATGTTGATATAGAATAATTAGGCCGGTTTGGATTGGTATGACAAGAATTCTCATCATTTTTCTTTGTATAGTCCAAATACCACACCATGTCATAAAATAATGAAAAATAGTACATTTTCATCATAACATGATCAGTCATTTTATATGTAGTTCAGCATTATCCTCTTTGGTTGAATTGGGAAACATTACCCTCAACATGCAAGGTAATGCAAGTTTTGTACAAAACCTGCTGCTATTACTTTGAGATTATAGTCAAACCAAAGAATATGCAATCATGGGTGAAAACTGTTAATAATTTAGGAATCATTCCTCCAACATTTGTTGTATTCACTTATTTAATGAAATCATAATAGTTCAACTAATGTCCTGATAAATAATTGAATAATAGTTATAAAGATAATCCCTGATCTGAAGTGAGGACGATTCAAACCGTAGTGTCCTCATTAGGAGAAGAGAACTCTGACAAAGCCTTTATGTTTCACCTGAACATGTCACTGAAGAAGCTGGCACAGATTTCTTTACAGGTGGTTCTCAAAATATTTTGGACTAGTGTCCCCCTTTCCTTTATCGAGGTCCCTTACCGCTCCCCAGCTTATTGCCCTGAATATTAAAGATTATTATCATTGTTATGAATATTATTACTGTTTTTATTATTATTGTTGTTACTATTGTTATCCTCAAAAAATCCTCAAAAAAAGCATATCTTTGAATGACCAACAGCAGATTGATTAGTTTTCCAGGTAAATATAAAGCAGCCAATCAGAAACAGCAAGCAATTTAACAGTCAAATCTTTATTAAACAACAGCCAATCAGAAATGCCAAAACATTATCATTCTTATGAACCTTGTCTACAGAAAACCAGCTGTCACTTATCAAGGGGTAAAAGCAAAAGAAAATAAGTAAAAAACCTTTGATTCGAAGCTGAGAAGCATATGATGTTTTTATGTTTTTATTATTTTATATTACATTGGCAGTTTAGTATGAGTTCAAATTCATTTCTATGGTGGTGTCATTTAATATACTGTGACCTAGGTAAATGAGTAATTAACAGACTATAGGGTCCTCTGTTTACCTGTGGAATAGATCTTAGCTTGACCAGAGAATGACCTGGCATCTGTTCTTTGTTCACTGTGTGAGTAATATGAGTAGGGGGCATGGCCAGTGAAGAAACTACAAAGGTGCATGTTGTACCTAGGTTCTTTGATGCCTCAGAGTGCGGTCAAACTACGTGGCCATATATCAATAATCCCATGCGCATGTAAAAATGAAAAAGTATTTTTAGAACTAATTTTTGTTTACATTAGTTAGTGAGAGCCCTGTGCCTGGTGTTTCTCGGCCACTTTCCTCACTGTGGGCTGCAGAGTGGGAAGGTGCAGCCATAGCGCATCTGAAGCCATTCCTCCAACAAGTCCAAGCGATTGCGCTACTTGGACTGCATGTGGAGGACCTGGGTGCATCCCAGATAGATAAGTGGTCAGGAAAGCAAAAAGAGACAGCCTGATCTTCTCTCTGAGAGCCGGGTGACGCCTGGCATATTTGGCCCACATGCTGCCCCAGCCGGAGATGTGGATAGTAGATTGCGCCTCAACGTCACACTGTATTTCTACAAGATGATCCTTGATGGCAAGCTCACGGTCGACCACATCCTCCTAAAAGGGCTGAACAACCCAGACGGGAACGTCAAGGTCCAGGAGGTCCCTGAAGCCGATCTTCAGGTTGGCCTCAACCATATTTACGTGGTCGAAGTGAATGAGGCGTCGGTCATCGGTAAGAAACTCAGACACTTATAATGAGTACCAGGAAATCTGAACTGGTTATTTTATTGCTAAATAGCCTACTACTTGTCAGCCTAGTCAGAGTGGATCTTTGTAAGATGCTCCTTTGGACGTGAGGGTTTCAATGCCTCGTTTGAAAAAAATATGTTCACACAATAAACACATTGGATGTTGTGCATTGGTTGGAGAAGATACGAAGCTATAACTAAGGTATTCAATCAGATACTGATGCAATTTTTTCTTGTTCTGTGCCAATTTGCTGCTATGTTGTTTGCAAACATTGTAAAAAGTCAAACAAAAACTAACCATGCATTAGTATTACTAGATAAACATTGATAATTACCTGTTGGCTAGAGTTTGTCCAGAAATAGTTGGACACTAACACGTTTTGATTATTTTGTCTGTTTACCTAAATATGTTGCAGTTCAATAATGAATACGGGGTTTAAAGTGAAGTCTCTCTGCTTTAATTAGAGGTTTTTCCCCATACAAACTGGAGGAAGGGTTCAGGAATGACTGCTCTTTAATAAATGTATTCCAATGGAACTGGGTCGCTAGTGTTTATTGATGTTGAGACAGAAGACTGAAGCATTCTGATGTGTATAGAGAATATATTTTGTCTGCTCAGATTCAGCCAAATTCTGCCGAGTTGATTGGATGGTGCTTCACATTGCAAAAGGACAATGACATAAAACACTGCAATGGCCCAAAACATGCAGTAATGCGAAAACAACCCAGAAGTTTTTTATAGCATAAAAGCAGAATATTCTGCATCAGCCGATTCAATGACCTGATTTCCACAAGATCAAGCACTTTTTTCATTCTACCTTAAGAAAAAACTTAAGGTAGAAAGTCCCACGAACAAACAACAACAGAAGACCGCTAAAGTAAAGGCCTCAGAAAGTATCTCAATGGAGGAAACCCTGTGTTTGGTTATGTTCATGCCTTCTAGACTTCAGGCAGTCATTGCCTGCAAAGGTTTCTTAACAAATTATCAAAACTGTCCATTTTATTTATGATGGTGCTAATTGTCCAATTACATTTGAAACCCTGAAATTAAGTGACTGTATGAAAATTGGTGCAATTCCTAAATGTTTCATACAACATGTTTGTTCAATTAATTTTTGATTTTTGAATTAATTAATCACATCCATTGTGATTGCGCACAATTCCAAAATTATGAATATTGTGTCTAACAGTATGATTTTTAAATAATGAATTAGCCTTTTATTGCATGACATAAGTATTTGATACATCAGAAAAGCAGAACTACTTTTTTGGCACAGAAACCTTTGTTTGCCATTACAGAGATCATACGTTTCCTGTAGTTCTTGACCAGGTTTGCACACACTGCAGCAGGGATTTTGTCCCACTCCTTTTTACAGACCTTCTCCAGATCCTTCGTGTTTTGGGGCTGTGGCTGGGCAATACGGATTTTCAGCTCCCTCCAAATATTTTCTATTGGGTTCAGGTCTGGAGACTGGCTAGGCCACTCCAGGACCTTGAGATGCTTCTTACAGAGCCACTCCCTTGTTGCCCTGGCTGTGTTTCGTGTCGTTATCATGCAGGAAGACTCAGCCACAACCCATCTTTAATGCTCTTAATGAGGGAAGGAGGTTGTTGGCCAAGATCTCGCGATACATGGCCCCATCCATCCGCCCTGTCCCCTTTGCAGAAAATCATCCCCAAAGAATGATGTTTCCACCTCAATGCGTTATGGTTGGGATGGTGTTCTTGGAGTCGTACTTCTCCTTCTTCTTCCTCCAAACATGAGTGGAGTTTAGACCAAAAAGCTCTATTTTTGTCTCATCAGACCACATGACCTCCCATTCCTCCTCTGGATAATCCAGATGGTCATTGTCAAACTTCAGACGGGCCTGGACATGCGCTGGCTTGAGCAGGGGACCTTGCCTGTGCTGCAGGATTTTAATCCATGACGGTGTAGTGTTACTAATGGTTTTGTTTGCGACTAATGGTTTGCCAGCTCTCTTCAGATCATTGACCATGTCCTGCCGTGTAGTTCTGGGCTGATCCCTCACCTTCCTCATCATCATTGATGCCCCACGAGGTGAGATCTTGCATGGAGCCCCAGACTGAGAGAGATTGACTGTCATCTTGAACTTATTCAATTTTCTAATAATTGCACAAACAGTTTTTGCCTTCTCACCAAGCTGCTTGCCAATTGCCCTGTAGCCCATCCCAGCCTTGTGCAAGTCTACAATTTTATCCCTATTGTCCTTACACATCTCTCTGGTCTTGGCCATTGTGGAGAGGTTGGAATCTGTTTGATTGAGTTTGTGGATAGGTGTCTTTTATACAGGTAACGAGTTCAAACAGTTGCAGTTAATACAGGTAATGAGTGAAGAACAGGAGGGCTTCTTAAAAGCTTAAAAGATCTCATGTTTAAACTGCTAGAAATTCTATAAATGTCTTTTATAACTTTGGTTAATGATTTTAACTTGTCAAGAGAAAAAAGTATTATAAGTATGAGTTTTTCTTACGTTAGTTTCAGAAGTGCCATAAATGATGAGTATTCAGTCATTGTTTTTATATACTTTTTAAATAGTATATTCTTGGTTTAACACCAGATTGTCTTGGTTTTTACAACAGTGTAAGATATATTATATAATTTAAACTTTACAAAAAAAGGTATATTGTTGTCAACGCATTAAATATTACCTGCGATTGCTCGTTCTTTCAATTCAACCATTATCTACATAAACTATACACCATTCAGGTAGACCTGGATGTAAACATACAGTAATTGCAATTCCTAAAAGGCAGTGTTCCCCAATCGCTACAAAATACAATTATTTATCATGACAATCAATCAATCAAAACACTTCTAAAGTAGCCAACCTTTATCTTACTACAACCCAAATATAAAAAAGGCAATCCAAAGTGATGACAGTTATATTTTATAAACTTTAGGAACAATATAATAGCATCTATAAACACCAAAACATCTGAGTTAAAAAACGTTTAACTGTCACCTTGAACCATGGATAAAAGAAAGCATAAATGATTGGATTAATAAAGGAACTGAAAAGTGGCAGAAAGCTGCAGATAAATGATGCTGAATCATTACTTGTGAAAATAAAAAATAAGAAAACAAATGGATTCCAAAATAGTAGATAGTTGAAAACAACAATACCAAGAGTTTTTGCTGCTTTTCTCTCAGACTTACTCGCCTGTACAGTTTTAACACCAGACAGAGTTACAGACCCTTTAGAAAGGATCTGTCTGGCCTGTGATCTGGCCACAACAAATATCTTCAAATAAAGTATTAGAATAATAGAACATGGAACAACAAGTGAGATTACCAGATCAATAATATTAACCACAAATTTTCCTTCAATTAAATAACACTCTTTAAAACACTTACTGGGAACGTTTACATTTACATAGATGTGTGTAAGAAAAGCATCATATGAGATGCAACAACACCAGGCAATGGAAATAAAACATAATGTCCTTCTTGTTGTAACTTTCAAGTGGTACATTAATGGATCACACACAGCAACATAACGGTCAATTGATATCAACAGCAAATTGCAGAGAGAGGAAGTTTCACATAAAGTAGTGATGTAAAGAAGTAGCGCACAGAAATATTCCCCAAGAACCCAGCATGGTTCTATTATTGCTACAGACATTGCTGGTATCACAATGAGTCCCACCAGGAGATCTGACACAGCCAGAGAGAGGATGAGCAGGTTGGTTGGCGTGTGCTTGAAGTTAGAGATGGAGATGATCACCAGTAGATTCAAAAATACTGTAACCGCTGAAATCAATGAGAAGAAGATGTACAGTGTTATATAAATAGATGGCAAAAGTGCATCTTTCCTGCAAGAAGAGTTTCTGTCTTGATAACAGTATTGGTCATCTTCATGTTCCTCCATTTGTCAGAACAGTGTTAAAATGCGGAGGTCCTTCTCTTCCTTGGTCCTGTGTGTGACCCTGTCAGGTCATCCCTCTGACAGTCTCAGAGATCTGCTTGTTTTTATATCTAACAGAATGACAGAGCCTCCCCTCCTAGTCTCACAGCGTGCGCCCACAAACACGCACACACACACACACACACACACACACACACACACACACACACACACACACACACACACTCACGTAGACAAACACATCAAACTACACACACACATGTAGAGAGCACACATCAAACTAAGATAAACAAATCATTTGTGAAAACCTGATAGTGTAATGTAATGAATAGAAATTCCATAATCTTATGGTCCAATCTCCTGGTGGGACTCAGCCATGCTGGATCCGTGAAAAATCTTTTGCATGTTATTCCTCAACATCACTATCTTTTTTTGTACTTCATTATCTCTGGGTATTTTGGTCATGATATCAGTTTACCGTTATGTTGGTCTGTTTGATACATTATTGTTCCACTGAAACACAACAATAACAAGGATTCAGTGTGGAATATCTGTTATGTTGTTTTGTCGTATCATATTGGTAATGATGCCTCTGTAAATGTACAGATTCCCAGTACAAATGGAGATATTTCAGTTAATGTCATTGGACTCACCGTAACAATGGTCGTCCCATGTTCTATTATCATAACACTTTATTTGAATAGATATTTTGTGGCCAAATTACAGGCCTGGCACAAATGTTGTAAAGGAGCTTCCACTGTGTCTGATGTTAAAACTGTACGGTCCATAATAAATTAGTCTGAGAGATAAGTACCCAAAACTCTAGGCATTGGGATTTTCTATTATCTCCTTTGTTGGAATCCAAATGTTTCAAGTGGTGGCAATTTACTGTCAGCTTTTATATGCTTTCTGCCACTTTTTGATGATTTCATTAATCCAAAAGTGTGTACATGACTTCCACAAATGTAGATTTGTCTGAAAGTCCTTAATAAGTGACATACATTCGAGTAACATTCCGTTTTAGGGCATTCTATAGAAGGCAATTTAGAGGGGAATTCTATAGAGGGCATTCTATAGAGGACAATTCAAAGGGCATTCTATATTCTCCGTAAGATCATGTTTTCTGTGGCTAGGAATGTTGCTAATGGTGAATATCAAATAAAAAAGTGACATCAAAATGAATAGCTGTGAATGGCTTATATTAAATACATGTGAATGTAAACTTCACCTCCTCCACTCTGATCCTGAACACTGGTGTTCCACAAGGCTGCATGCTGAGCCCTCTCCTGTACTCCCTCTTCACCCTCGACTGCGTTCCTGTACACAGTTCCAACACCATCATCAAGTCCGCAGACGACACCACGGTGGTGGGACTGATCAGTGATATTGATGAGTCAGCCTATAGGGACGTCCAGTGCCTGACAGCATGGTGTGCTGACAACAACCTGGACTTCTATGCAAAGAAAACCAGAGAGCTCATTGTGTATTACAGGAAGTCTAAAGGCTAAAGTCACGCCCCAGTTCTCATTGATGGCACTGAGGTGGAATGTGTGTACAGCTTCAAATTCCTGGGTGTCCACATCCCAAAGACCTCTCATGGACCCTCAACACCTCAGCCCTGGTCTAAAAGGAGCAGCAGCGCAAAACTTCTTGAGGAGGATGTAGAAAGCCCACCTGTTTTCCAAGATCTATATGAACTTTTACTGCTGCACAATCAAGAGCATACTGACTAACTGCGCTTCAGTGTGGTTTGGTGGACGCTCTGTAGCTGACCAGGAGGCCTTGCAATTGGTGATGAAAAGTGCCCAAAACATGACTGGAGCCCAGCCTCCTGCCATCGTAGACCTCCAGAACAAGAAGTGTCTGCACAGGGCGGACATGACATCATCAGGGAACCTTCATATCCAGGCGAAAAACTGTTTGCCTTTCTACCATCAGGCAGGTGGTACTGGCTCCTCTGTTCCTGCACCAGCAGGCCCTGGAACAGTTACTTTCCAGCTACTGTATCCCTGCTGATCTCTGTGACCCAGAACTAACCATAACCACCATCCTTAGTATCGCCTCTCAGGGACCTTGTTGCAGTGCTGGACTCGCAGGCTGCTTTGCAATGTCTGATAAGGAAGTTTTCAGTTGTTACATGTACATGTCTACCTCAGGATCCTCATTGCTGTGATCCCTGCATCTCAGTTGCACATGCTACCTTACACCTCCAACTTGCCTTCATTGTATATTATTAATTGCCATTTGTACTTGCATTTGTCTTTATTGAACATTTATAGCACATCCCACTTATAACATATATTGTTCTTAATTGTTTCACATGTAAATTTTCTGCAATCTTCTATTTGCACTTCAGGGTAGATGCTAAATGTATTTCATTGTATTGTCCTTGCACTTGTTCACTGACAATAAAGTTGAATCTAATCTCTTAGGCTTCTACTAGTCAGAAGCTTAGGTTACTAGAACAGATCCTGAAGAGAAAATGACGAATAGCAAAACATTTTTTACTGGGACAACGACAGTGAGGAGTTTAACGGCTTTAATGAAGTGAAGGCAGTACAGAGGGAGTGGCTGGACGTGACGTGGGAGGAGTCGGGTACAAGGCGGGTCTTTCCAAACACCAATCCCAGGCCAGGCTTACAATGAGTGTGGAGTCACACCGAACAGAATGATTTTTTAATCAGTGTTTACTCCTGATATAATCAAAGTCATGGTCACAGAAACAAATCAGTATGTGGAGGCGATTCGTGCTCTGAGAGAGCTCACTACACATGCCTGCCTGAGAGAGAGGAAGCCCACAGATCTAAAATGTCAGATTATAAGAGTAGCAACAAGGAGGACCTCAAATGTCTCCCATACGATGTGCTGGGACCACTTTCAAATAATAAGATGCTGCTAATATTTCAAGATCAACGAGTAGAGAATAGAGGCCAACAAATGATAATCTACTTTTTACATATGGCCACTTTTCCACGAATTCCATAACAATTTGCTTAACGAGTCCTCTCTCATCCACACCTTTCAGTCAATGAGTCCATGGTCTCTTTCTGGGAAAGATTATTTTTCTGCACGTACATGTCACTTAGCTGACCATACACGTTTCAGTCTCTATAGATGCATCAAGTAATAATTTTTTTCATGTTTATTAATGTCTTGTAATGTGTTACCTCTACCGGTTGGATAATTGAATTAACTGTTATAAACAGTACTGTGTATGCATGTATATAATAATTCTGAAATTCTGCCTAGTAAAAAATCATTGTTCAGTATTATAATGTTTAGAGACATTTTGTTAGCCCATGTTATATTTGAATTTTCGGGCCTCCAGTTTTTTTGTACCTCCCATGGACTTGTTGGTGTTATGCAATTACCTTTTTGCCTTTAAAACAGACAGCCAACCATTTAAATGATATTGCAATGCCATATTGACAATCTCAGTGTAGCTATGCAGAGAAAAAGCAGCAAAAAGTCCAGGTATTGTTGTTATCAACTATCTACTTTTTATTAACCCAGTAACAATTTTTTTCTATGTTTTCAAGTTATAGTTTTGCATAATTCATTGACTTCATTGCCCCTTATTAATTTATTTAATAAACCAATAATTTCTGCTTTATTTTACCCATCATCCTACAGTTTGAACATTTGTGGTGTATTCTCTTGTGTATGTTTTGGTTGTGTGTGTGTGTGTGTGTTTGAGGTGTGTATAGGGGGGGTGGTTCTCTGTCTCTTTATGAGTGCACGCATAGAGAACCAGAGAACGGGAGTGTCTGTCAGTCATTCAGGGATTAAAAACAGGTGCAGAGCTCAGAGTTTCTCAGAAGGATGAACAGACAGGGACACACACAGAACCAAGTAGGAGGACCTCAGCATTTTGAACCTATTTTACTCATGGAGGAACATGAAGAAGCTCAGTACTGTTTTCAAAGCAGAAACTCGTCTTGCAAAAATACTTCATTATCAGCATATATTTTTATGATAATGTATATCTTCTTCTCATTGATTTCAGCAGTTACAGTATCTTTAAATCTACTGGTGATCATCTCCATCTCTCACTTCAAGCATCTCCACACTCCAACCAACCTGCTCATCCTCTCTCTGGCTGTGTCAGATCTCCTTGTGGGACTCATTGTGATACCAGCAATGACCGTAGCGATAATGGAACCATGCTGGGTTCTTGGGGAATATTTCTGTGTCTTGCTTCTCTTCACAACTGCTTCATGTGAAACTTCCTCTCTTGGTAATTTGATATTGATATCTGTTGACCGTTATGTTGCTGTGTGTGATCCATTAATGTACCACTCGAAAATAACAACAAGAAGAACTATGTGTTGTATATCTTTTACCTGGTGTTGTTGCGTCATGTATGATGCTGGTTTTATGACATTTTATGTAAACAAACTTGGGCCAATTGGATGTTATCAAGAATGTTATTTTGTTGAAGGACCTTTCTGGTTTTATGTCACTGACTTTCTTATTTCAGTGGTTGTTCCATGTTCTATTATTATAATACTTTATTTAAAAATATTTGTGGTTGCCAGGTCGCAGGCCAGAAAGTTTGTTTCAAAAAGGGTTGTGACTGTGTCTGATGTTCAAACTGCACAGGCAAATAAGTCTGAGAAAAAAGCAACAAAAACTCTAGGTATTGTTGTTTTTAACTTATCTTCTTTTTTGGAATCCAGTATTGTATTTATGTTCTATGTTTTCAAGCAATCATTTTGTATTATTCATCCTCTGTTTTCTGCCACTTATGAGTTCTTTTATTAATCCCATAATTTATGCATTCTTTTATCTATGGTTCAAAGTGACAGCTAAGCACATTTTAGGTTTAAGGTAGTTTTTTTTACATTGCAAACATTTTTGCCAATAGAACAAGACAGTTTTTTTTTTTTTTTTATATTCTAGCTTGTAAAGAAAACATTACCTTTTTAGGACGGCTTGATTTTTTTACCTGAAAGCAAGTGAAATATTCTAGATAAGACTATTTTTTTGCAGTGTAGTTATTACATTTCGATAGACAAGTTCAATATGACCAAGTTATGGCTATAACTTAAGCCATACGTGTGCTGTGATTTTGTAGTACAGTAGCTTCTTGTAATAATACTATTATATTACTTAGGTCATCTATTTGACTATACTGAATTGCCTTGAGTAGGGGATAAGAAGAAATTAGCATGATTTATTAAAAAAATCTTTGGATATGGATATAATTATATATTCCCCCTGCGAGAATGCTAACCTAAAAATAATTTGCGTTTGTTGCTTCACAATACTGTGCGTATCTAATTATTTTGGGGAATATAGCTCTCTGGCCTTCATCTGCAAATCCCATTGAAGTAATGCTTTATTAAGTTATGTGGTCACTGAGCTACAAAGAGTGTGTTACTACTGCAGTTAATAAAATGTTTCCAATTTGATTGACAGCTGTGTATTTTGTAATTATATTACCTCAGTAAGCCGTGCATGCTAAGTTGCGACACATCAAACCTTACGTCCTGGAGAGAAGTCAGAATATATTGTATTAAATAACTGCATGAACAGTATAGGTACAGTGCCTTGAGAAAGTTTTCAGACTCCTTCAACTAGTTCATATTTTATTGTCTTATAGACTTAAATGTTGTTGTTTTAAAATATAGACCACCATTCATAAGATTGGGGTTACTTCGAATTTCTTTCTTTTTAGATAGAAAATATAGTTTTTGTCCCGTAAAATAAAATATAGGTGATTAGAAATACAGTGTACACATTGTTAATGTTGCAAATGACTATTAGCTGAAAATGGCTTGTTTTCCATAGAATATCTCATAGGCCTACTGTATAGAGCCTCATTATCAGCAACCATCGCTCCTGTGCTCCAGTGGTATGTTGTGTTTGCTAATCCAAGTGTATCGTTTTAAAAGGCTAACTGATCGTTAGAGAACCCTTTTGCAACTATGTTAGCTACTATGTTGATGATTAAAGAAACAGTACAACTGGCCTTCTTTAGACTAGTTCAGTACCTTTAGCATCAGTGTTTGTGCGTTTGATTACAGGTTAGAAATTGCCAGAAAGACATTTACATATTAACAGCTGTATTAACAATAGATTAATGATTCACCAGTATAGGAAACAAGAATCCTCTCAAGATTAGTACCTGAGTGTCCCTCATTGCAGTCTGTGTCATTAACCACTACACCACAGAGCTGTAGATTTTTTGGGCGTCAGTACAGCCTCTTGTGTTTTAACCTGAACAAATCCTCTTTTGCCACTGGCTGATTCAACTGCTAATTGGCCATTCATGAATGATATTGATACAGTAAAACTGAGTAATGTTTCTTACTAAGATTACCTCCACCATAAAATAGCATCTATGAACTGTATGGTATTTGCCACTGGCCGTTTTAACAGCATATTAGCCAGTAATTGGCTTTACCAGTATCTACAATAAATCAATCACATTTATTTTATGAAGCCCTTTTTACATCAACAGTTGTCACAAAGCGCTTTCACAAAACACCCGGCCTGAAAACTCTCTAAGAAGACCGAAATTTAGGAGTGAACCTAAAGAGGAACTAGGCGTCAAGGGTTGACCAGTCCTCTTCTTGTTGTGCTGGGTGAATATATTACGAGTCCGAATTGTAATAGTTAATCAATGCATGTGGGCTGAGCCCAGAATCTATTTAAACCTAGTCCAGATCAGAGGCATGACCAGATGGACAAGGACAGGGACAGACAGGGAGGGGGGGGTCAGCAGATTGACAGCTGAAATTGTAAGGTATGGTCTTGATCTGCAACACAACCAGGAGGACTTTGGACAGGGACCGCAATGAGTCAAGCCTGGTACTCCACAGGTGTGGGTCAAGACCTCATGTCCTCCTAAGTTTAAAATGTAGACCCTACTCCTCCAGCACAATAATATAGCAGCGTAAGACCTGGGGGCTAAGACAAATTATTACTCCTAACTTACTGGAATCATCTAGAATTTAACAATTGCTTGCAAGTCTGCCAAAGCGATTTCATTTCATGGCATGAGAATGTATTTTTTTCTTTCATTCGTGCATGACATTGTGTCATGTCCCCACCGACGGATGCTGGTTCTCGACTCCCTGGGCTGAGATCGCCGCACCTGTTCACCATCATCCACTCCCACACCTGTTCCCAATCAACTATCACACACCTGTTTCCACTTGCCTCCTTACCAACAGTATTTATATGGATCCCTGCCGGATCATGGTCTATAATCGCATGTGCTTTCTAGCCTCTCGCAAGTTTACGTTCCGTTCGTTCGAGTTTATCGTGTACCGACCTCCTGCCCGTCCCCGACCACTCTACCGGCTACCTGCCTGCTACCTGCCTGCTACCTGTCTGTACTTCTGCCGCCAGCTCGTGTACCGACCTCCTGCCCGTCCCCGACTACTCTGCCTGCTTCCTATCGGTGCCTCTCTGCCCCCAGCCTGTCCGACCCGGATTACTATGTCTGCCACTCCGACTCGCATTTCCAATCCACGCTTGGGTTCCAACCTGACACTGTGACACATTGATACAATAACTATCAATCAACTATCAATAAAGTTGACGATAACTAACATGTTTATCAAGAGAAAAGACGATAGAATCGTGGAATCTACCAGAAATAGTCGCAATACTGTATAACCGGTTTTATTGCGGCCCATCAATAAAATTAATAAATGTCGTTGCTCTCAATAAATTCTAACTTAGGTCTTCCATGTGAGAGGCACTGTCTTTAACCACGACGACACGACATTACACGTTTCAGCAGTTGCGAGTCATTATTGAGCATTGTGTTAAACTGACTAACGTTTCTCATTAAATGTACTTCCATCATAGTGTCTATGAACTGTATGGCATTTGCCACTGGCCGTTATAACTGCGTATTAGCCAGTAATAGGCTAATTACATTGCTAGTATGGGTTTGCTTTGGGTGTGGTAAAGTGGAATATATGTAAATTGTGTGAATGAAAACAGTGCAATTAGCTAGATAAACATTGATCATTACCTGTTGGCTAGAGTTTGTCCAGAAATAATTGGACACTAACACGTTTTGATTATTTTGTCTGTTTACCTAAATATATTCAAGTTGCAGTTGAATAATGAATTCGGGTTTAAAGTGCAGTCTCTCTGCTTTAATTAGAGGTTTTCCCATACAAATTGGAGGAAGGGTTTAGGAATGACGGCTCTTTAATAAATGTATTCCAATGACACTGGGTCGCTAGTGTTTATTGATGTTGAGACAGAAGACAGAAGCGTCCGGATGAATTGTGATGTGTATAGAGAATATATTTGGTCTGCTCAGATTCAGGCAAATTCAGCCGAGTTGATTGGATGGTGCTTCACATTGCAAAAGGACAATGACATAAAACACTGCAATGGCCCAAAACATGCAGTAATGCGAAAGCAACCCAGAAGTTTTTTATAGCATAAAAGCAGAATATTCTGCATCAGCCGATTCAATGACCTGATCTCCACAAGATCGAGCACTTTTTTCATTCTACCTTAAGAAAAAACTTAAGGTAGAAAGTCCCACGAACAAACAACAACAGGAGACCGCTACATTAAAGGCCTCAGAAAGTATCTCAATGGAGGAAACCCTGTGTTTGGTTATGTTCATGCCTTCTAGACTTCAAGCAGTCATTGCCTGCAAAGGTTTCTTAACAAAGTATTAAAACTGTCCATTGTATTTATGATGGTGCTAATTGTCCAATTACATTTGAGACCCTGAAATTAAGTGACTGTATAAAAATTGGTGCAATTCCTAAATGTTTCATACAACATGTTTGTTCAATTAATTTCACATCCATTGTGATGGCGTACAATTCCAAAATTATGAAAATTGTGTCTAACAGTATGTGTGAAATCATGATATATAATTGTTATTAGAAATAGAATGAACTTAACTCTATGATTCACCCCAATGCCACCAAATGATTCACTACAAGTGGAACATGTATACAGTGGGGAGAACAAGTATTTGATACACTGCTAATTTTGAAGGTTTTCCTACTTACAAAGCATGTAGATGTCTATAATTTTTTATCATGGGTACACTTCAACTGTGAGAGACTGAATGTAAAACAAGAATCCAGAAAATCACATCGTATGATTTTTAAATGATTAATTTGCCTTTTATTGCATGACATAAGTATTTGATACATCAGAAAAGCAGCTCTCAATTTTTGGTACAGAAGCCTTTGTTTGCCATTACCGAGATCATACGTTTCCTGTAGTTCTTGACCAGGTTTGCACACACTGCAGCAGGGATTTTGTCCCACTCCTTTTTACAGACCTTCTCCAGATCCTTCGTGTTTCGGGGCTGTGGCTGGGCAATACGGATTTTCAGCTCCCTCCAAATATTTTCTATTGGGTTCAGGTCTGGAGACGGGCTAGACCACTCCAGGACCTTGAGATGCTTCTTACAGAGCCACTCCCTTGTTGCCCTGGCTGTGTTTCGTGTCGTTTTCATGCTGGAAGACCCAGCCACAACCCATCTTTAATGCTCCTACTGAGGGAAGGAGCTTGTTGGCCAAGATCTCGCGATACATGGCCCCATCCTTCCACCCTGTCCCCTTTGCAGAAAATCATCCCCAAAGAATTATGTTTCCACCTCCATGCTTCATGCTTGGGATTGTGTTCTTGGGGTCGTACTCATCCTTCTTCTTCCTCCAAACATGAGTGGAGTTTAGACCAAAAAGATCAATTTTTTTCTCATCAAACCACATGACCTCCAATTCCTCCTCTGGATCCTCCAGATGGTCATTGTCAAACTTCAGACGGCCTGCACATGGTGTAGTGTTACTAATGGTTTTGTTTGCGACTAATGGTTTTCCAGCTCTCTTCAGATCATTGACCATGTCCTGCCGTGTAGTTCTGGGTGGATCCCTCACCTTCCTCATCATCATTGATGCCCCACGAGGTGAGATCTTGCATGGAGCCCCAGACTGAGAGAGATTGACTGTCATCTTGAACTTCCTCATGTTTAAACTGCTGGAAATTCTATAAATGTCTTTTATAACTTTGGGTAATGATTTTAACTTGTCAACAGAAAAAAGTATTATAAGTATGAGTTTTCCTTACGTTAGTTTCAGAAGTGCAATATATGATGAGTATTCAGTCATTGTTTTTATATACTTTGTTTAACACCAAATTGTCTTAAGTTTTACAACAGTGTAAGATATATTATATGATTTAAACTTTACTAAAATATTTTTTATTTTTGTCAACACATTAAATATTCCCCACTATTGATCATTCTTTCAGTTAGCTACATAATTAGCTACATAAACTATACACCATTCAGGAATACCTGGATGTAAGCATACAGTAATTGCACTTCCTAAAAGGCAGTGTTCCCCCATTCGCTACAAAATACAATTATTTATCATGGCAATCAATCAATCAAAACAACTTTACGAACAATATAATAGCATCTATTAACAACAAAACATCTGAGTTAAAAAACGTTTAACTGTTACCTTGAACCATGGATAAAAGAAAGCATAAATTATTGGGTTAATAAAGGAACTGACAAGTGGCAAAAAGCTGAAGATAAATGAAGCTAAATCATAACTTGTGAAAATTAAAAATAAGAAAACAAATGGATTCCAAAAAAGTAGATAGTTGAAAACAACAATACCAAGAGTTTTTGCTGCTTTTCTCTCAGACTTACTTGCCTGTACAGTTTTGACACCAGACAGAGTGACAGACCCTTTAGAAAGGATCTGTCTGGCCTGTGATCTGGCCACAACAAATATCTTCAAATAAAGTATTATAATAATAGAACATGGAACAACGAGTGAGATTACCAGATCGATAATATTAACCACAAAAAATCCTTCAATTAAATAACACTCTTTAAAACACTTACTGGGAACCTTTACATTTATATAGATGTTTGTAAGAAAAGCATCATATGAGATCCAAAAACACCAGGCAATGGAAATAGAGCATAATGTTCTTCCTGTTGTAACTTTCAAGTGGTACATTAATGGATCACACACAGCAACATAACGATCAATAGATATCAACAGCAAATTGCCGAGAGATGAACTTTCACATAAATAAGTGGTGTATATTAGCAAAGCACAGAAATATTCCCCAAGAACCCAGCATGGTTCTATTACAGCTACAGTCATTGCTGGTATCACAATGAGTCCCACCAGGAGATCTGACACAGCCAGAGAGAGGATGAGCAGGTTGGTTGCTGTGTGGAGCTGCTTGAAGTGAGAGATGGAGATGATCACCAGTAGATTCAAAAATACTGTAACCACTGATATCAATGAGAAGAAGATGTACAGTGTTATATAAATAGATGGCAAAAGTGGATCTTTCCTGCAAGAAGAGTTTCTGTCTTGATAACAGTATTGGTCATCTTCATGTTCCTCCATTTCTCAGAACAGTGTTAAAATGCTGAGGTCCTCCTCGTCCTTGGTCCTGTGTGTGACCCTGTTAGGTCAGCCCTCTGACAGTCTCAGAGATCTGCTTGTTTTTATATCTAACAGAATGACAGAGCCTCCCCTCCTAGTCTCACAGTGTGCACCCACAAACACACACACACACACAAACACACGTAGACAAACACACATCAAACTTTACACACACATGTAGAGAGCACACATCAAACTAAGATAAACAAATCTTTGGTGTAATTACATGATAGTGTAATGGATGATAGAATTTGATAAGTATTTGTGTTCACATAATCTTTCCTTCATCCTTGCTGATAAAAAAGAGGGAAACATTTTCCCCAGTACTTTTAAATGCTGACTGGGAATACTGTCAGTAAGTTTAATAGAAATGCCATAATCTTATGATCCAATCTCAGCCTTTCTGCATTAATGACACATTTTTCACATGTTATTTCTCAACATCACTATCTTTTTTTGTATTTTATCTCTGGGTATTTTGGTCATGATATCAGTTGACCGTTATGTTGGTCTGTGTGATACATTATTGTTCCACTGAAACAAAACAATAACAAGGATTCAGTGTGGAATATCTGTTACGTTGTGTTGTCGTATCTTATTGGTAATGATGCCTCTGTAAATGTACAGGTTCCCAGTACTAATGGAGATATTTCATTTTATGTCATTGGCCTTGCCGTAACAATGGTCGTCCCATGTTCTATTATCATTACACTTTATTTGAATAGATTTTTTGTGGCCAAATTACAGGCATGACACAAATGTTGTAAAGGAGCTTCCACTGTGTCTGATGTTAAAACTGTACGGTCCACAATAAATAACTCTGTGAGATAAGTACCCAAAACTCTAAGCATTTTCTATTATCAACTTTGTGGGATTCAAATGTTTCAAGTGGTGGCGATTTACTGTCAGCTTTTATATGCTTTCTGCCACTTTTTGATGATTTCATTCATCCAAAAGTGTGCACACGACTCCCACAAATGGAGATTTGTCCTAATGTCCATAATAAGTGACATCTCATTCGAGGAACGTTCCGTTATAGGGCATTCTATAGAGGGCAATATAGAGGGCATTCTATAGAGGGCAATTCAGAGGGCATTCTATAGAGGAAAATTCAGAGGGCATTCTATATTCTCCGTAAGATCATGTTTTCTGTGGCTAGGAATGTAAAGGTGAATATCAATTAAAAAAGTGGATACTTGTGAATGGCTTATATTACATTGAATGTGAATGTAAACTTCACCTCCTCCACTCTGATCCTGAACACTGGTGTTCCACAAGGCTGCATGCTGAGCCCTCTCCTGTACTCCCTCTTCACCCTCGACTGCGTTCCTGTACACAGTTCCAACACCATCATCAAGTCCGCAGACGACACCACGGTGGTGGGACTGATCAGTGACAATGATGAGTCAGCCTATAGGGAGGAGGTCCAGTGCCTGACAGCATGGTGTGCTGACAACAACCTGGACTTCTATGCAAAGAAAACCAGAGAGCTCATTGTGTATTACAGGAAGTCTAAAGGCTTAAGTCACGCCCCAGTTCTCATTGATGGCACTGAGGTGGAATGTGAGTACAGCTTCAAATTCCTGGGTGTCCACATCCCCGAGGACCTCTCATGGACCCTCAGCACCTCAGCCCTGGTCTAAAAGGAGCAGCAGCGCCAAACTTCTTGAGGAGGCTGAAGAAAGCCCACCTGTTTTCCAAGATCCTTATGAACATTTACCGCTGCACAATCAAGAGCATACTGACTAACTGCGCTACAGTTCGGTTTGGTGGACGCTCTATAGCTGACCAGGAGGCCTTGCAATTGGTGATGAAAAGTGCCCAGAACATCACTGGAGCCCACCCTCCTGCCATCGTAGACCTCCAGCACAAGAGTGTCTGCACATGGCGGACGTGACATCATCAGGGAACCTTTCCAGCTACTGTATCCCTGCTGATCTCTGTGACCCAGAACTAACCATAACCACCATCCTTAGTATCGCCTCTCAGGGACCTTGTTGCAGTGCTGGACTCACAGGCTGCTTTGCAATGTCTGATAAGGACGTTTTCAGTTGTTACATGTACATGTGTACCTCAGGATTTTCATTGCTGCTATCCCTGCATCTCAGTTGCACATGCTACCTTACACCTCCAACTTGCCTTCATTGCACATTAATAATTGCCATTTGTACTTGCATTTGTCTTTATTGCACATTTATACATCCCCTCATAACATATATTGTTCTTAATTGTTTCACATGTACATTTTCAGCAATTTTCTATTTACACTTCTGGTCAGATGCTAAATGTATTTCATAGTATTGTCCTTGCACGTGTTCACTGACAATAAAGTTGAATCTAATCTCTTAGGCTTCTACAAGTTAGCAGCTTAAGTTACTAGAACAGATCCTGAAGAGAAAATGACAAATAGTGACAATTTTTTTTACAGGGACAATGACAAAGAGGAGTTTAAAGGCTTTAATGAAGTGAAGGCAGTACAGAGGGAGTGGCTGGACGTGACGTGGGAGGAGTTAGGTAGAAGGCGGGTCTTTCCAAACACCAATCCCAGGCCAGGCTTGCAATGAGTGTGGAGTCGCACCGACACGAATGATTTTTTAATCAGTGTTTTCTCCTGATATAATCAATGTCATGGTCACAGAAACTAATCAGTATGTCGAGGCGATTCGTGCTCTGAGAGAGCTCACTACACATGCCGGCCTGAGAGAGAGGAAGTCCACAGATCTAAAATGTCAGATTATAAGAGTAGCAACAAGGAGGACCTCACATGTCTCCCATACGATGTGCTTGGACCACTTTTAAATAATAAGATTCTGCTAATATTTCGAGGTCAACGAGTAGAGAATAGAGGCAAAAAAATGATGATCTACTTTTGAACATATGGCCACTTTTCGACCAGTTGCATAACAATTTGCTTAACGAGTACTCTCCCATCCACACCTGTCAGTCAATGAGTCCATGGTCTCTTTGCGGGAAAGATTATTTTCCTGCACGTACATCACTTAGCTCACCATACACATTTCATTCTCTTTAGATGCATCAAGTAATCACTTAATTCATGTTTATTAATGTCTTGTAAAGTGTTACATCTACCGGTTGGATAATTGAATTAACTTTTATAAACAGCATGGTGCATGCATGTTTTTAATAATTCAGAAATTCTGCCCAATAACAATTCATTGTTCAATAGTATAATGTTTAGAGACATTTTGTTAGCACATGTTATATTTGAATTTTCGGGCCTCCAGCTTTTTTGTACCTTCTGTGGACTTAGATCCTGTGGCTTGCTGGTGTTATGTAATTACCTTTTTGCCTTTTAAACACACAGCCAACCATTTCAATGATATTGCATATTCACAATCTCAGTGTAGCTATGCAGAGAAAAAGCTGCAAAAAGTCTAGGTATTGTTGTTGTCAACTATCTACTTTTTTTGAACCCAGTAACAATTTCTTTCTATGTTTTCAAGCTATAGTTTTGCATAATTCATTGACTTTATTGCCCCTCATTTATTACTGTAATAAACCAATAATTTGTGCTTTATTTTAACCATCATCCTACAGTTTGTTCATTTGTGGTGTCTTCTCTTCTGTATGTTTTGGTTGTGTGTGTGTGTGTGTGTGAGTGTGTGTGTGTGTGTGTGTGTGTGTGAGGTGTGTGTGGGTGTGTGTCTCTGTCTCTTTATGAACGCGCACATAGAGATTCAGAGAACGGGAGTGTCTGTCAGTCATTCAGGGATAAAAACAGAGGCAGAGCTCAGAGTTTGTCAGAAGGCTGACCTGACAGGAACACATACAGGACCAAGCAGGAAGAACTCAGCAATTTACACTATTACAGATGGAGGAACATGAAGAAGCTCAGTACTGTTTTCAAGATGGAAACTCTTCTTGCAGAAAGACTTCATTATCAGCATTTATTTTTATGACAATGTACATCTTCTTCTCACTGATTTCAGCGGTTACAGTATTTTTGAACTTACTGGTGATCATCTCCATCTCTCACTTCAAGCATCTCCACACTCCAACCAACCTGCTCATTCTCTCTCTGGCTGTGTCAGATCTTCTGGTGGGACTCATTGTGATACCAGCAATGACTGTAGCAATATTGGAACCATGCTGGATTCTTGGGGAATATTTCTGTGTCTTGCTTCTCTTCACAACTGCTTCATGTGAAACTTCCTCTCTTGGTAATTTGATCTTAATATCTGTTGACCGTTATGTTGCTGTGTGTGATCCATTAATGTACCACTCGAAAATAACAGCAAGAAGAACTATGTGGTGTATATCTTTTACCTGGTGTTGTTGCGTCATATATGATGCTGGTTTTATGACATTTTATGTAAACAAACATGGGCCTATTGGATGTTATCAAGAATGTTATTTTGTTGAAGGACCTTTCTGGTTTTATGTCACTGACTTTCTTATTTCAGTGGTTGTTCCATGTTCTATTATTATAATACTTTATCTAAAAATATTTGTGGTTGCCAGGTCGCAGGCCAGAAAGTTTGTTTCAAAAAGGGTTGTGACTGTATCTGATGTTCAAACTGCACAGGCAAGTAAGTCTGAGAAAAAAGCAACAAAAACTCTAGGTATTGTTGTTTTTAACTATCTTCTTTTTTGGAATCCAGTATTGTATGTATGTTCTATGTTTTCAAGCGATCATTTTGTATTATTCATCCTCAGTTTTCTGCCACTTATGAGTTCTTTTATTAATCCAATAATTTATGCATACTTTTATCCATGGTTCAAAGTGACAGCTAAACGCATTTTAGGTTTAATGTAGTTTTTTTTAAACTGATACATTTTTTGCCAATAGAACAGTTTAAGACAGTTTAACATTTTTTATTCTATCTTGTAAAGAAAACATTACCTTTTTAGACGGTTAGATTTTGAAAGCAAGTGAAATATTCTAGATAAGACTATGTCTTTTGCATTGTAGTTACTACATTTCGATATGCAAGTTCAAAATGACCAAGTTATGGCTATATATAAAGCCATAGGTCTGCTGTGATTTTTTAGTACAGTAGCTTCTTGTAATAATACTATTATATTACTTAGGTCATCTATTTGACTGTACTGAATCGCCTTGAGTAGGAGATAAGAAGTAATTAGCATGATTTATTAAGAAAACCTTTGTATGTGTGTATATATATATATATATAAATATATATATATATATATATAAATATATAATTAATTATATATCCCCCCAGCGAGAATGCTAACCTAAAAATAGTTGTTGCTTCACAATACTGTGCATATCTAATTATTTGGGAGAATATAGCTCTCTGGCCTTTATCTGCAAATCCGATCGAAGTAGTGCTTTATTAAGTTATGTGGTCACTGAGCTACAAAGAGTGTGTTACTACTGAGGTTAATAAAATGTTTCCAATTTGATTGACCGCTGTGTATTTTGTAATTATATTTCCTCAGTAAGCTGTGCACAGTAAGTTGCGACACACCAAACCTTATGTCCTGGAGAGTGTTTCAAATACAGTAAGTCAGAATATATTGTATTAAATGACTGCATAAACAGTTTATGTATGTTCAGTGCCTTGAGAAAGTATTCAGACTCCTTCAACTTCTTCATATTTTATAAATTTTAATGTTTATGTTTTTAAATATAGACCACCGTCCAAAAGATTGGGGTCACTTCAAACATCTTTCTTTTTAGATTGAAAATATTGTTTTTGTCCAGTAAAATAACTTCAAATTGATTAGAAATACAGTGTACACATTGGTAATGTTGCAAATGACTATTTTAGCTGAAAATGGCTGGTTTTCAATAGAATATCTCAAAGACATACTGTATAGAGCCTCATTATCAGCAACCATCGCTACTGTGTTCCAGTGGTATGTTGTCTTTGCTAATCCAAGTGTATCATTTTAAAAGGGTAACAGATCATTAGAGAACCCTTTTGCAACTATGTTAGCTACTATGTTGATGATTAAAGTAACTGTACAACTGGCCATCTTTAGACTAGTTTAGGACCATTAGTGCTTTTGATTACAGTCTAGGAATTGACAGAAACACATTTACATAAATACATATTAAAAGCTGTATTAACAGAAGATTTTAGATTTCTCAGAATAGGTTATTATAGAAAACAAGAAACCTCAAGATTAGGAACCAGGATTCCCACATGGAAAGCTGTCTCATCAACCACTACACCAAAGAACTGTACATTTTTTGTGCATCAGTACATCCTCTTGTGTCTACCCTGAACAAATCCTATTTTGCCTCTGACCGTTTCAACAACCATTTGGCCATTCGTGAATGATATTGATACAGTAACACTGAGTAATGTTTCTTACGAAGATTAACTCCAACAAAAATAGCATCTATGAACCATATGGCCTTTTCCACTGGCCGTTTTAACAGCAGAGTAGCCAGTTATTGGCTTCATCAGTATCTGCTATCTATCAATCAAACCAAATTAATTTGATATATCCCTTTTTACATCAGCAGATGTCACAAAGTGCTTTCACAAAACACCCGGCCGTAATCCCCAAGGAGCAAACAACAGCCCTTCTGGCTGTGCAAGGTGAACATATTAAGAGTCCAAATTGTAAAAAAAAATTTCGATGCATGTGGGCTGAGCCCAGAGTCTATTTAAACCCAGTCCAGATCAGAGGGATGACCAGATAGACAAGGACAGGGACTGACAGGGAGTGGGGGGGTCAGCACAGTGGCAGCTGAAATCGTCAGGTATGGTCTTGATCCGCAACACAACCAGGAGGACTTTGGACAGGGACCTCAACGAGCCAAGCCTGGTACGCCGCCAGTGTGGGTTGAGTTTAAGCCTGGTACAACAAAAACAACAGAAGACTGGGAAAATGTAGACCCTACTCCCCCAGTACAATAATATAGCAGCTTAAGACCTGGGGGCTGAGAATAACTACTACTACTAACTTACTGGAATCATCAATAATTTACTAATTGGTAGCAAGTCTGCCAAAGCGATTTCATGGCATTAGAACATATTTTTTTTCTTTCAACATAACTTCCAATAACGCTGACAACAACTAATTTTTTCATCACAAGAAAAGACGAGAGAATTGTGGAATGTTTCCGAAATTGTCTCAACACTGCCTAACCGTTTATTATTGCGGCCCAGCAATAAAATTCATAAATGGTGTTGCTCTTAATAGATACACACTTAGGACTTCCACATGAGAGGCACTGTCTTTAACCACAACAACACAACATTACACGTTTCAGCAGTTGCTAGAGATTATTGAGCAATGTGTTAAACTGACTAACGTTTCTCATAACATGTACTTCCATCATAGCGTCTGTGAACTGTATGGCATTTGCCACTGGCCGTTTTAAGAGATTATTAGCCAGTAATTAGCCCTATTCACATCAACAGTTGCCACAAAGTGCTTTCACAAAACACCCGGCAAGAAAACTCTCCAGGAAGGCCAAAATTTAGATTGAACTTAGAGAGGAACCAGGCACCAAGGGGTGACCAGTCCTCTTCTGGCTGTGCCGGATGAACATATTAAGAGTCCACATTTTAATAGTTCAATGCATGTGGGCAAAGCCCAGAGTCTATTTGAACCCAGTCCAGATCGGAGGCAAAACCGGATGGACAAGGACATACCCTTTAGACGGTGCTAAAATAGAGCCTAGAACCAAACAATGACCCAAAGCACAGCACCAAACTATTGCAGAACTATTTAGTGAATAAGCAGTCCTACTGGCCAGCACAGACATCAGATCACAATGCTATTAAGCTAATGTGGGAGCATCTTCTTGAGAGCTTCGGGAAGCAATGGGTGAAGCATGGGTTAATTGTCACATTACAGATGGACAACGACATACAATACTGCAATGGCCCAAAACATACCGTACTGTGAAAGCAACCGAAGAGTTTTTTTATAGCATAGAAGCAGAATATTCTTTAACAGCCGATTCAATGACCTGATCTCCACACGATCGAGCACTTGCTAAATGAAAAAACTTAAGGTGGAAAGTTCCACGAACAAACGACAATGGGAGACAGCTGCAGTAAAGGCCTGGCAAAGGAGGAGGCAGAACATTTTGCAGGTTTTCCTACTTACAAAGCATGTAGAGGTATGTCATTTTTATCATGGGTACACTTCAACTGTGAGAGACGGAATCTAAAACAAGAATCCAGAAAATCACATTGTATGATTTCTTTAATAATTAATTTGCATTTTAATGCATGACATAAGTATTTAATACATCATTAAAGCAGAACTAAATATTTGGTACAGATACCTCTGTTTGCAATTACAGAGGTCATACGTTTCCTGTAGTTCTTGACCAGGTTTGCACACACTACAGCAGGGATTTTGCTGTAGTGTGTCCTTTTTACAGACCTTCTCAGGGTCCTTCAAGTTTGGTGCTGTGGCTGGGCAATAAGGATTTACAGCTCCCCCCGAAGATGTTCTATTAAGTTCTGGAGTCTGGAGACTGGCTAGGTCACTCCATGACCTTGAGATGCCTCTTACGGAGCCACTCCTTAGTTGTTCTGGCTGTGTTTTGTGTCGTTGTCATGCTGGAAGACCCAGCCACGACACATCTTCACTGCTCTTACTGAGGGAAGGAGGTTGTTGGCCAAGATGTTGCGATACATGGCCTCATCCATCCTCCCCTCAACACGATGCAGTCGTCCTGTCCCCTTTGCAGAAAAGCATCCCCAAAGGCTAATTCCACGAAGCTCCCATTCCACCACATCCCAAAGATTCTCTATTGGCTTTAGATCTGGTGACTGTGGGGGCCATTTTAGTACAGTGAACCATTGTCATGTTCAAGAAACCAATCTGAAATTATTCAAGCTTTTTGACATGGTGCATTATCCTGCTGGAAGTAGCCATCAGAGGATGGGTACATTGTGGCCATAAAGGGATGGACATGGTCAGAAACAATGCTCAGGTAGGCCGTGGCATTTAAACATTGCCCAATTGGCACTAAGGGTCCTAAAGTGTGCCAAGAAAACATCCCCCACACCATTACACCACCACCACCAGTCTGCACAGTGGTAACAAGGCGTGATGTATCCATCTTCTCATCCTGTTTACGCCAAATTCTGACTCTACCATCTGAATGTCTCAACAGAAATCAGACCAGGCAACATTTTTCCACTCTTCAACTGTCCAATTTTGGTGAGCTCTTGCAAATTGGAGCTTATTTTTCCTATTTGTAGTGGAGATGAGTGGTACCCGGTGGGGTCTTCTGCTGTTGTAGCCCATCCGCCTCAAGGTTGTGCGTGTTGTGGCTTCACAAATGCTTTGCTGAATACCTTGGTTGTAATGAGTGGATATTTCCGTCAAAGTTGCTCTTCTACCAGCTTGAATCAGTTGGCCCATTCTCCTCTGACCTCTAATATCGACTAGGCATTTTCGCCCACAAGACTGCCGCCCACTGGATGTTTTTTCCCTTTACACACCATTTTTGGTAAACCCTAGAAATGGTTGTGCGTGAAAATCCCAGTAACTGATGCCACACAACCATGCCACACTCAAAATTGCTTAAAGCACCTTTCTTTCCCATTCTGACATTCAGTTTGGAGTTCAGGAGATTGTCTTGACCAGGACCACACCCCTTAATGCATTGAAGCAACTGCCATGTGATTGGTTGATTAGGTAATTGCATTCTTGAGAAACTGGACAGGTGTTCCTAATAATCCTTTAGGTGAATGTACATAAGAACAAGAACTGTATTATCCAAAGATGAATGATTTGTCGGTATGGGTTATTAAAGAAAAAGAAAAGCTCTTTACAAACATTCTGTAGGATGTGTGTAATAAAAGTGTGTAATAACAGTACACATTACTTTTGTGTTGGGAAAAACACAATATCTCGTAAAAGATTTTAATAAAACCTTTTGGAATAACACTTTTGCACCACATGAGTAACATTACCTCATAATGGAGCAACGTAAGTCTGAATTATCAATCAAGGCAAAATACAAAATTCCGGATAACACAGGATATACCAGGAAAGTTTCACTGCACAGCTAAAACCGGTCCTCAAGAAGTAATTTAGTGGCAGCTAAACCTCCCGTAGCTCTGAGTCCTACTGCTACATCCCGTAGTTCTGAGTCCTACTGCTACAACCCGTAGCTCTGAGTCCTAATGCTACATCCTACTGCAGCTGCTACTGCCAGATGCCGGGCATCAAACCTGGATTTTGGAGGGAAGAGTAATTTTACATTCTAGATTGTGCAGATGTATTGAACATATTACCCATCCCGGCTAAACTAGGAGGTTTTAAAAATGTAAAGGGAAATTGCAAAATGCCACTTTATCTACTGGCTAATTGCCCATGGTTTTTGCCTGGCTACAATGTCTTCTTCAGTCTAATATTCTTTATGAACAATATATTTCTCCAAAAGGGTAACTTTTCCTAAATTAAAAAAGTTATTTTTTCAACATTAAATTTGGTTTAATCACCTATTCATTAAGCAAAATGAAGTGTGTCCTTGTTGAAATTTAACACACACTGGAATGGAATGGCTGCCATGCATGTAGAGATGCTGATTTATTAAGAAAGATTAGGAGTGGTATTTTTCCCAGCTCTTTTCCAGAGCTGTATATACAATAATGTTCAGTATTATTATACCTTTCTACTTAGATTGTGTATAAGTAAATCATACAGTAGAGGGTGATGTTAAACAACATATAGAATGATTCAAGAGACTTTGAAGAACTTAATGTCTGAATAAGTGCATACTCGTTAATCAACCCAGCCCTGATATGCCTACATTATGAAATTTCAACTGGACGAAGTCAAATCAATCGTCATCATACAGTATGTATCTATGACAACAGGTAACAGGTAAGAACATTTTAGAGTATTAATACATTTAATTATATAATGTACTTTAAATTTATTAATGAACTGTATCACTCATTGTCAACAATTTGGAGTGAAACAGGAACTAACAACACCTTAACTTCAAAGTTAATGTATGTTTTGCTATTACTTTGAACCATGGATAAAAGAAAGCATAAATAATTGGATTAACAAAAGAATTCATAAATGGCAGAAATAATATGAACGCTGCAGATGAATCACCAGTTGCTAAATAAATATATTGGATAAAATAATTTGGAATCCAACACATTAGATAGTTGAAAACCACAATAGCTAACGTTTTTGCAGCTTTTTTCTCCGACTTATTTGCCTGTACAGATGTGACACTAGACACCTGAGTACACCCATTTGATAATATCTTTCTGGCCTGTGATCTGGCCACCATAAATATTTTTAAATAAAGGGTTACAATAATAGAGCAAGGGAAAACCATTGTAATAACAAAGTCAGTTATCACACTCCAGACAAATCCTTCAACAAAATAACATTCTTCAAAACATCTACAGGGTACCTGTACATTTACAGATACTTTAATTAAAATAGCATTATATATGATGGAACAATACCAGATCATGGCAATACAGAAATGTGTTCTTGTTGTTGTTATTTTAGAGTTGTACATTAACGGATCACATATGGCAACATATCGGTCGATAGATATCAATATCAAATTGCCAAGAGATAAAGAAGTACATAAATAAGCAGTATACATGAGCAATGAACAAGCATATTCTCCAACAACCCAGCACGGCTCAATTATTGCTACGGTAATTGCTGGTATCACAATGAGTCCCACCAGGAGATCTGACACAGCCAGAGAGAGGATGAGCAGGTTGGTTGGAGTCTGGAGCTGCTTAAAGTTAGTAATAGAGATGATCACAACAAGGTTGAATAAAACAGTCAACGCGGATACCAATGAGAAAAAGATATACAGTGTTATATAAATAGATTTCGATAGTGAATAATTTCTGCAAGTTGAGTTTCGGTCTTGAAAACAGTGTTGAATATCCTCATACTCCTCCATTTGTTATAAAGGGTAAAATGCTGAGGTCCTCTTGCTTGGTCCTGTGTGTCACCCGGTCAGGTCTGCCTTCTGACAAACTCTGAGCTCTGCCTCATTTTTATATCTGAGTGTCACCTCTCCTCAGAGCCTCTCGACACACAAACCTACAGAACTAGAGATGGGCGATATTGCAATGAAATTTTCACAATATATATGCTTTGTCACTCGACTATGAAAATATGCATCGAATACAGTGTGTAATTTCTGCTTAAAGGGTCATTTCTGCTTCACACTTATGCCTGCCTGAACAAACAAGTGACTTTAATGTTTCCTAATGAGTAGAAATAAGATCTCAAAAATAACATTTTGACTAATTGCAAACTTTTTGTTAGTTAGTTACAAATTATTATTAGCTAAAACATTGCCCTTAATATTAACCTTTCTGTTTTAAAAGCAGTGCATTATGTTAAAGACCTACTGTGAACTACTTACTTGTGATCTAGGGACAGTGCTTGACTTGGAATTAAATAAATGAAAGTAGTCACAGCCATAAAATGTCAGCCCCCAAGAAACCACAACAACTGACAGTATCGATAGGTTATTATGTACATCAAAAAATATGGTAAATCCAAAAGTTCTGCCATCTACTACCATTGATCTCTTGACTAATGCCCCAAGGACAATTACTGCTATATAAGACAAAGGTATGAAACACATGACAGCCCCTCTTTTCTGGAGAGCTGCATGGTGTGAAGGCCTGTGTTCCATCACTGAATCTCACCTACAGTATGCTTTTCCGGTAGGCCATTTGTCCTTTGATTATGAAGCTGAAATGTTGTTGGAGTGGTGATGCTTGACTAGTAAAGGAGTGAGAAGAGAGGAGTGGTGTTGCTTGAGTAGAGAATGTGGAAAGACAGTAGGAGTAGCCATTGAGTTCCTAATATGTATTCAAATCACAAAACATTTACATAAACTTTTCTGAATTATTTTGCTGTTATTTTGTCTCACTGTTCAAATCAACCTACCAATAAAATTATAGACTGATTGTTTTGTCAGTGGGCAAATGTAAAACCCCACTGTAGTTCATGACCATTGTTTTGATGGTTTCCCATCATCAGGTGTCATGAAAATGTGTACAACAGGTAAGACACCCTGGCATAGGACTCACCAGACAGAGCGTCTGAATTCTAGCAGTGTTGTCAGTGCCTGGTTCACGGCTTCAAGATCATCGACAGTTGTGCTCATACATTTGCATACCCAGGCAGAAATTATAAAATGTTGGCATTGATTTTGAAAATATGACTGATCATGCAAATCTGTCTTTTATTTAAGGATATGAAGCTATTTATTATCACATAGATGTTTGGCTCCTTTTTAGATCATAATGTAAACAGAAATCATCCAAATGGCCCTGATCAAAGGTTTGCATACCCTTGAATGCTTGGCTTTGTTATAGACACACAAGGTGACTCACACAGGTGAAAATTTAATTTAAATGTGACTGTCCCACACCTCTGGCATTTTAAATTGCAATTAGTGTCTTTGTATATATAGTCAATGCATTTGATAGCTCTCACGTGGATGCACTGAGCAAGCTGGATACTGAGCCTTGGGGAGCAGAAAACAACTGTTAAAAATGGCGTAACAAGATAATGGAACTTTATGAAGATGGAAAAGGATATAGACATATATCCTAAAAAACCTTGCAAATGCAAATCAGTACTGTTAAATCACGTATTAAGACGTGGAAAATTCTGGGATCTCTTGTTAACAAGCCAAGATCAGGTAGACCAAGGAAGATTTCAACCAAAACTGCCAGGAGAATTGATACAAAGGAAAACCCACAGGTAACCTTAAGAGAAATACAGGCTGCGCAGGAGAAAGCAAGCAAGCAAGTTTATTTATATAGCACAATTCATACATAGAAGCAATTCAATGTGCTTTACAGTGAAAATAGAAATAATGCAATAGAATCAAAAACAGTTTACATAGAGGTTATTCCTCTGATAGCACCAGAACTTGCATTATAATTGGTAAAATATAGCAGGATGTACATGTAATAACACAATAAATTAAGAAGAGAAATATAAAAGATAGCATAATTATAAAACATAGAATAATAAAATAGAGATAAAATATAAAACATAGAAAGCTATCTTTCTATGTTTTATATTTTATAAAACTTTTAAGGGAGATTAGAAACAGGTCTGTAGTTGTTCATTGTAGATGCATGCAGTTATTTCTTTTTTAAAAGGGACTTAATGGCAGCTGTTTTTAGGGATGTTGGGAAAATGCCCGATTGCAGGGAGCTATTAACTATTTGCTGCAGGTCCATTGTTATAGAGTTCAAAATTGTTTTTAGAAAGTCTGATGACAGTGTGTCGAGACAACATGTAGAAGCTTTAAGATGTCCAACTGTGTGGTTGTGCCAAAGAGCACAATTTGATGATACTTGAACAAACATGAGCTGCATGGACAAGTTGCCAGAAAGAAGCCTTTACTCAGCCAGTGCCACAAAAAGTCTGGTTACAATAGGCCTGACAACACCAGGACACGCCTAACAGCTCCTGGAACACTGTCATTTGAAGTGACCAAAATTGAGATTTATGGTCACTACCATAAGCATCAAGTTTGGAGAAGGGTCAACATAATAAAGGGTATAATTAGCAGAATACCATCCCCACTGGGATGCATTGTGGTGGTTCACTGCGGTTTTGGGGCTATGTGATCTAAAGGCACGGGAAATCTTGTAAAAATGTATGGTAAGATGAATGCAACATGTTATCCGAAAATACTGGCAGACGTTTTGCATTCTTCTGCAGGAAAGCTGTGCATGGAACGCTCTTGGACTTTTTAGTCCCAGGTGAGATAGTTTCACACTTAGAGATTATTATAAATCTCTCCCAACATTCAAATCTGAGATCTTTTGCAAGAGGTTTTCACAAGCAAGGGCCCTTGACTTTAAACTAGGAGTGCAGGTGTATATCACAATTTATTTATTTAATTTGTGTTTTGAAAATCCATTGCTGGTGGCTTTTTTAATCGTAGGTTACGTTCGCGTAGGTAAAATGTGTTTGTGTTGTGGGTGTTCACAATTGCGAACATGCATTCAGGTGCCTGGGGTTTCTGTAACGTTTTGACAATGTTCGTGGTTGTGGTGCAAGATGCCAGACTACAGCAGATTAACACTAGGACCTCCAAGCCATTCAAACAAACATTTACAACCAGAGCTGAACTACGTTTTTCATCATTAGCATACGAATCGGTCCCATTAGCATGTACCTTCTCCGTCTAGCCAGAGCATCAGTTCATCTACTGGGTCGTCAAAATATTCAGTGTAAAAAATAATTAATTACAGAATTTGTTTGTTTGGAATGATTAATGAATTTGAAAGTATACAAGAATGTGTTTGTACTGAATTTCTTATTGAACGAAAACATTAGTGTTTCTAAATTCTTGCAACATAGAAATAATATTTCTAAGAACACTGGGTATACTATTTTCATTGGTACAAATGTAAACAAATAAATTAACAAAAAATGGAATGACTTTTTATTTAATTTTCATCTTGATCTAATTTTGATGATGTACGAGTTAAAAGAACAGACATTATCAACCAGTTTCGATCAGAGGATATCCGCATGAACAGCTACAAAGATATGCTTTATATCAAAGCCAATGCTTAGCTCTAGTCTCCTAGATTACTGGCATATCCAACGTGGTCTCAGGAAACCACGTAAACTTTTATACAAAAATCCATGGCACACGATTTCGTATGATTTGTGAGTTTACATTAGGTTACATTACTATGCGCCAACAAAACGTATGATATATTACAAAATGCCGAAAACGTAACATATCTTACGAATGCTGTTACAACGTATAAAATGTTACGACCGCTATTAAAAGGTAAAATAACAAACGAACACCAGACAACCATATGTTAGTTTCCCGAACACTATGAAAACGTAGAAATAAATACAAATTTTAACAAAAAGTTCAGCATGAGTTATAACCAGCGACAGTCAGATCAGAAGGCAGTCATCTCAACCAATGTACCACACTGGGCATATGGATCACAGACATCTTACAGCAACACCAAGATCACCTGAATATGTCATGAATGCATTGCTACATTATAGTCAGGTTAACTCTAGGCAACAGAACACAGAACTGGGGTTAAGGTTACGGAACACAGCACTGGGGTTAAGGTTTGGGCTACAGTTAGGGATAAAAAAAGGCTGGGTTAAGGTTTGGTTAGGGTTAGGTTTCGCTGCTCTGGGTTTCAGGTTAGGGTTAAGGTTAGGTTTCACAGCACTGGGTTAGGATTACAAAGAAAATCACTTCAAACATATTTATGTGAGACCCCTAATCACATTCATCAGCCACAGGTTCCTATATGGTGCAGTGTGTTGTGAACCTGTCTTGGGGCGAAAGGTTTCTGGTTTGAAACACAGCAAATGTTATTTTACTTAATGTAATATATCTTACAAAATCGCCTGGCAAAAATTTACGTTAAATTATCTACGTAATAATTTTGAGACCAGGTTGGCATATCAGATTTGTCTACAGATAACATGATAGGGAAACCGAGAGGAGTTACTTAAAAAACTCGATGTCCCAAATTAATAGGCTATGTGAACATCGTTTGCAGGTCTCTCCTGGGAGATGTAGTGGGAATATCGAGTAAGTTTTAACGCCAATGCATAGCTCTAGTCTCCTACATTACTGGCATATAATATCTGTCTATATGTGACGTGAATAAGTTCTGGAAAAACCGAGAGAAGTTATTTGAAAAAGACGAGGTCCAAAGGCATTTAACGGTCGTTGTACTAAGTGAACGCGCGAAATGCTACGGTTTTTTTCATTTATATATACAATACACTTTTTTTTTTTATTGTCATTTTTCAACGTTTTGAAGCTATGAAACATTGTTGTCCCAAATCCGGTTTGGGAAACCCTGGATTATAAGAACTTTTATTTTAAAAAATGTAAGACAATCATTCAACATTATAATGACTACAGTGCAGATACTCAAGATAACTTACTTACTATTATTTAACTGTATCATTTTACAATCTAGCTATGTCAATATGAGTGCTCTAACTTGTTGGCCTATGAATGTCTACTAAATTACATGTAATTACATTGTTTTAATCAGTCACCACACCTTTCAGTAAATCAAAACAGTGTGGCAAGATGTTGATGTTAACGCCCAGAACGCCTAGAATGGGTGATTCAGGATGTCACAAACCAGTTATTTACTGAATGAATTCTCACAAATAAATTACATCAAAAAACCTGTCTGGAATATTAATCCTAAAATTAATACTGGTATGTATACAAGACAGGCATCTTTGGCTTATCCATGTAAATCTAATTAAATCAACTAATTCTGTATCAACATGTCATCCTGAATGTCAACATAATTAACACAGGTCATTTCAGTGCTGATACATAAAAGAAGACAACCATGCAAAACAATCTATATCAAAGGAATGTTAGTCAGACACAGGAATTTAAAAAGGGAACTATGACATACTCAACTTCAGTGTTAAAATACGTTTAGCTGTCACTTTGAACCATGGGTAAAAGAGTGCATAAATTATAGGATTCATGAAGGAATTAAAAAGTAGCAGAAATATTATGAAAGCTAATGAGGAATTATGATTTGCTAAATAAACATATTGGATGAAATACAGTGGAATCCAACAAAGTAGATAGTGAAAAATCACAATAGCTAGAGTTTTTGTTGCTTTTCTCTCAGATGTATTTGCTTGTGCAGTTGTGACACAAGACACCTGAGTCGACCCATTTGATAATATCTTTCTGGCCTGGGATCTGGCCACCATAAATATTTTCAAATACAGTGTTATAATAATAGAGCATGGGAAAACCATTGTGATAACAAAGTCAATTATCATACTCCAGACAAATCCTTCAACAAAATAACATTCTTCAAAACATCTACTGGGTACCTGTACATTTACAGATACTTTAATTAGAACAGCATTATATATGATAGAACTACACCAGGTAATGGCTATACAGTAACTAATTCTCTTTGTTGTTATTTTTGAGAGGTACATTAATGGATCACAGACAGCAACATAACGGTCAATAGAAATTAAGACCAAATTGCCGAGAGATATGGAGGTACATGTATACGTGGCATAAATAAGCAACGCACAAAAATATTCCCCAAGGACCCAGCATGCTTCCAATATTGCTACAGTCATTGCTGGTATCACAATGAGTCCCACCAGGAGATCTGACACAGCCAGAGAGAGGATGAGCAGGTTGGTTGGAGTGTGGAGCTGCTTGAAGTGAGAGATGGAGATGATCACCAGTAGATTTAAAAACACTGTAACCGCTGAAATCAATGAGAAGAAGATGTACAGTGTTATATAAATAGATGTTGAGAGTGAAGTATTTCTGCAAGAAGAGTTTCCGTCTTGAAAACAGAATTGAGCATATTTGTCTTGCTCCATTTGTAATTAAGAGTAAAAATGCTGAAGTCCTGCTTGGTCCTGTGTGTGACCCTGTCAGGTCAGCCTTCTGACAAACTCTGAGCTCTGCCTCTCTTTTTATCCCTGAGTGTCACATCCCTCTTCAGTCTCTCCTCCACACACAAACACATCAACACAACAGAAACCACACATGCACACATGGATATGAACAATGGGTTGGATAAGCAACTCATTTGTAAAAACATGATGTAATTTAAGACAGGATTAGATGTTGCCTAAAGGGATTTAGAGGACTGGCTGAGCAGTTTGAGAGGTGTCATAATAGCTTGGAGAGTTTTGCCCATATCTTCGGTAGGGGATAAGAAATGGGGACAATAAAAATACATTCAAAACATAATAAAAAATTGATTATGTAGCTCAAAATTGCTAAAGTATTATTTTTTAGAACATCCTGTCCTGTCTCCAAGTCATTCCAAACTGACGTTAGCAATTGAAATAAAATCTAATTACTCTCACTGACGCCATTGCTATATGCCAAACACAGGACCGTCCCTCAACTTTTTTAGGGATGCTAGATGTCATTTTGGAGGTCTGTATCTGACAGTGGAATAACATATTATAACAAGTTATTGCAATAAAATGCTTGGTTTTCCTACTCCCGACAGTGCAGTTAAAAGTTAAAAAGTAACAGTAATTATAATATAAAAATAAAAAGATAACATGAACTATCAATAATATCACTATACAAAAAACACACATCAATAATAATAACTATACAACTGTACGACCGTAGTGCAATGTAAAAGTGACAGTTGTGAATGATATGATTGGCAGATGAGCATGATATAATGTGACAGGTGTGCATGATATAATTGGCACATGAGCATGATATAAAGTGTTGTGTTTGTTAGTCTGTGTTCCATCAGGTGGTGTTCAGAGCAGCCTAGCCTGTGCAGCAGTTCCAGCTCATCAGGTGGTGTTCGGAGCAGTTTATCCTGTGCAGGAGTTCATGCTCATCAGGTGGTGTTCATAGCAGCGTATCTTGTGCAGCAGTTCCAGCTCATCAGGTGGTGGAACTGCTGGTTAAAAGTGTGTTTTGTGACAGGGAATTTAAACGTAAGGTCCATTATCCAAATTTTTCAACCATGCATCCATTGTAATGTTCTGTATTATTAAGGCAAGTTTGTCATAAGTTACACAAAATAAAACAAATAATTTAAACAACAATAAACATCAATGTTTGCACTTAAAAGTTACATCTGATCTGGATATGATGTCACACCACAACATGTTAATGATTGACAGTCGGTGATGCTACCAGTTGAGCCAATGCTGGACTTAAAATGCTAACAACAAATTGCAAAATAATGTGACCAGCGGAGGTGGGTGTTTGAAAGTCTCAGGCACCTAGCAACCATTAAAGCCTGCATTTGACAAGAGGCTTTGGAAAAAAACCATATGATCAAGCAAGGCTTTGGACATCATCCGTCACATGGTGTTACACTGAATTTGGGTTCAATCTCCTGATCAAAAAGCAAGGCTTTGGACATCATCCGTCACATGGTGTTACACTGAATTTGGGTTCAATCTCCTAATCAACAAGCAAGGCTTTGAACATCATCAATTTCGTGTTACACATGATGCAAGCCCAAGCTCTTTGCAACTTGGACCCCTTTCAATTTGCCCACCGCCACAATAGATCTATGGAAGATGCCATCACCCTGGCGACACACTGCACTCACCCACCTGGAAAAAGGCAACACACTGGGGAGGATGCAGACTCTGCGATAAAAACTGCCCAAAAGCACTAATACTACTTGTGGAGACTCAAGTTAGGCCGGTATACTAATTCTCTCACCAACTTCTACAGGTGCACCATTGAGAGCATCCTCTCAGGCTGCATTACTGCCTGGTACGGCAGCTGCTCTGCTGCAGACCGCAAGTCCCTTCAGAGGGTGGCGAAGTCTGCAGAGCTCATCATCAGCTGCCATCTCCCCTCCGTGCAAGGCATCTACAACACACAATGCCTTAGGAAAGCAAGGAAAATCATCATAGACTACAGCCACCCCGGCTACGGTCTGTTCACACTGCTGCCAATTGGTAGACGCTACCAGAACATCATCATAGACTACAGCCACCCAGGCTACGGTCTGTTCACACTGCTGCCGTCTGGTTGGCGCTACCAGAACATCATCATAGACAACAGCCACCCAGGCTACGGTCTGTTCACACTGCTGCCGTCTGGTAGACGCTACCAGAACATCAGAGACTACAGCCACCCAGGCTACGGTCTGTTTACACTGCTGTTGTCTGTTAGACGCTACCAGAACATCATAGACTACAGCCACCCAGGCTACGGTCTGTTCACACTGCTACCGACTGGTAGAAGCTGCCAGAACATCATCATAGACTACATCCAGCCCGGCTACGGTCTGTTCACACTGCTGCCATCTGGTAGATGCTACCAGAACATTATAGACTACAGCCACCCAGGCTACGGTCTGTTCACACTGCTACCGACTGGTAGAAGCTACCAGAACATCATCAAAGACTACATCCAGCCCGGCTACGGTCTGTTCACACTGCTGCCGTCTGGTAGATGCTACCAGAACATCATCATAGACAACAGCCACCCAGGCTACGTTCTGTTCACACTGCTGCCGTCTGGTAGACGCTACCTGAAACTCATCAAAGACTACAGCCACCCAGGCTACGGTCTGTTCACACTGCTGCCGTCTGGTAGACGCTAACTGAGCATCAGGGAATTTTACCATATTACCTGGAAAAATATTATCTGATATCTTGGCAAAAACCCAGACTTTTAGTATTTAACCTTTTTCAACAGCCTTACACAGCTCAATAGAAATCCTTTATCTGTTAAAACTATTTCTGTTTAAGCATGTGAACATTCAGTTACTTGGTTTTCAGACTCGGCATATAATCTGCACAAAGTAAAAAAACAGCTTGCCACCAAAAATATATAAAAACTCTGAGAAATATTTAAAAAATACAACCGTGAATGAAAAGAAAATTGGGGTATTTTACTCTGGGGTTCAGACTGAATCCTCTATTCAGTTTTCAGGTATTGAGTTAAATTGTGTTCTCAATCGTACACTCACACCTGTTCTTCATCTAATTTCCATCCCAGTGTCGCTGCTCTTTGTCACCTGCCATCGTTTTCTGGGACTTATGACACCTCTCATGGCCATCATCTCTCTCAGGCTGTTATGGAAGTGGCAACAGATTCCAGTGAATATTATTATGTTGTGTTGTTGTATGGCAGAAGAAACAAGAACAACAAGAAAACAATACAGCCTAAATACTTGAAATATTTACATGTATAAATTAAAAGCAAAGTATCTACAAATGCCTTAAATGTAGAGTAAACATTTGTTTAGCTGTCACTTTGAACCATGGGTAAAAGAAAGCATAAATTATTGGATTAATAAAGGAATTAATAAGCAGCATAAAACATATGAAAGCTGATGATGAACTTTCACTGGCAAAGTAAATATATTGGAAAAAATAAATTGGAATCCAACACATTAGATAGTTGAAAACAACAATTGATAGAGTTTTTGTTGCTTTTCTCTCTGACTTATTTGCCTGTACAGTTTTAACACCAGATACAGTGGCAGCCCCTTCAGAAAATATCTTTTTGGCCTGTGATCTGGCCACCACAAATATTTTCAAATAAAGTGTTAAAATAATGGAACATGGGGTAACCAGAGAAATAATGAGGTCCACGATGATCGCTGAGGTAAATCCTTCAGAAAAATAACATTCTTCAAAACACCTACTGGGTACCTGTACATTTACAGTGAGTTTTAGAAAAACAGCGTTGTATATAATAGAACAACACCAGGCAATTAATATGAACAATTTCATTCTTGGTTTTGTTATTTTTGATTGATACATTAATGGATCACACACAGCAACATAACGGTCAATAGATATCAAGACCAAATTAGCGAGAGATAAAGAAGTACATGACAAATAGCTGTAGAGAAGCAACACACAGAAATATTCCCCAGGAACCCAGCATGACT